>JAQIXS010000126.1:0-65285 GCA_034700785.1 Rossiulus vilnensis
TCCCTCCATCCCCACCATAGCTTATCATCTTCATTGTATTACTTTCTTTTATGTGATGGATTCTTGTACAAATAATATAATATTTTCTTTTTTCTTGTAGATCACATTGAGGTAATAGGAGTCCAGGCCAGTTAACAGGTGCGCTATTGAAATACTTTTTTCACTTCTACCATCTATCCTCCGTTAATGTTTTCTTTGTTCTTGCTGTCATAATTCCGCTCCTCTGTCCCATCCAAGGAGTCTTTTGCTCCTTTCCACCCTTTTTCTCTCAAGAGGTCACTTTCGTCCGGAAGTGCATGTACCGGACACCGGCGGGGGAGGGCCGCCTCGTACTTCCATTAGACAGATCCGGCCGTTGGTCGGGGTCCGGGATTAACCTTATTCTGACCCACTGGTCGACCATTTGACGTCCAGCGCACGGTCGTCAAACATGCCATAAAGGAATGGTGGGCGAGGGGGCTAAGGTGCACTTTACGTCATTTCGATAATTTGCGATCGGGGCGTCTGTGTGGTTTGTTGTTTGCCATGGATGGAGAGGGGATAATACTTTTGCGCGGAAAACAAACCGGAATGCTGTATGTTGCGTTGTTTTGGAAAAAACAACAAAAATACGAAATGTTCGGCTAGCCACAATACAGCGATGTCATGCAGAGAAACAAAATGGCCGCAACCCGCAACGCAGGATAGCTGTTCACGGAAGCACCGTTTCAGCGGTTTATGGAATTTGGTTAGGTTAGGTAGGTTGTATCCCATCAGGTTAGGCTACATTCTACTAGGTTAGGTTTAATCAGGTTAGGCTGCATAGGCAATCCGCAATGGCCGCAAACCATTCAGGGAAGCCCCCATTTCTTTTCCGTTTATCAATATTTTTGGATTTCTTATATTCCAATATAGTTTCCGCGCTTCTTTTCCAGTTCCTACTCACGTTTACTAACTTCATAAACCTGAATATCGTTGATTTTTTGTGTTTTCAGAAAATGACGTAAACTGCACTTATTCCGGCGAGGGCCCTGGATCGGGGTCACAAGGTCACTATGATCATGTACTTATAGGAGGTTATGCTAGTATATAGCCGGCGGGAGTGTGGAGAGAGGGCCAGAAGACCTCCTTTTAGCCAATGGTCCAGGTCGGAGCTAGACTTGGCTGACTATCAGACTAATCGCGCTCTTTGCAGTTAAAGAAATATTTTGCACTTTTATATTATATCATAAATCCTTGTAATCAGTTGAATAAAAGAGATTTAAAACTTAAGAACGTAGTAGGAGACTTTTCATTTGTGGACTTGAGTTTATGCAACCGTCAACCAACCCGGATCAACTACAGAAGATTCCCAGCATCCCCAGTCAGTAGCAGGACCCGAGTTCAACAGTTACAATACTAGAAAATGTACAGCTTACCATATTGTAGGTCGTATTCGCTAACAAATCTTTGAGTACAAAACAGCACTTCCCCAATAGTTGAATACTGACATCGAAATAGTAGAAGATTCTGTTTGCTGGCACACACGCGGGTTTGTTATTCCGTATGACAGCTGACCTTTCCCTAAAAGTCGGCATTACCTTTCGTATTTCATTTATCAACAGCAGAAATATATCTCGTGTCTTAAATCAATAAATGTTATGTGCAACTGCGTAAAATTTTTTCATAAAATTACTGCAAATGAAAATGCATTGTGCAGATAAGAGTTAAAATTAAAGTGACTGGAATCGGTAAAATCAAGAAAACTGTGACATTTAGCGGCAGCACGGTGAGCAAGCAAAACTCCCATGATGCAACGGTTTAAAAAAGTAAGCCAAGTGATGAGTACGGAGTGAGCACGTGAAATACTGAACTCTGTCAAGTTTCTGTTAAAAGCCGCCAAATTTGAGGTACGTTCGGTGAAAACGTTCTGAAATAGTTTTATAAGTTGATTGGCAATGTCATGAAAATATTTCAAGCATTCTTACTTTGCAGAATCGTGATAGACGCTCGTAAAAATGGAAGTAAACGAACCAAGTTCCTCAGATATTCCGCCTGCGCAACAGCAATCAACGCCTTCAAGTTCGACATTGCCTGTTTGTTTAATTGTATTAGGAATGGCAGGGGCAGGAAAAACCTCATTCGTTCAGGTAAATTTAACCGGGATTTGTCCTGATACAGATTATACTAACACCATCAACATTTCATCTGGATATTAACATAACATTGCTCCTTTATTGAACTCAGCGATTAACTGCACATTTACATGGAAAAAATGCACCGCCTTACGTTGTCAACTTGGATCCTGCATGCCACGACGTACCTTTTCCAGTAAACATTGGCAAGTCAATTTTTGTATGACTATTACCTAGTCTCCTTTTTTCTGAAATTACATTTCTGAACCTGTTAACACATTGCTTAGATATTCGGGATACAGTCAAGTACAAAGAAGTTATGAAGCAGTATTCATTGGGGCCTAATGGAGGAATTGTCACATCTCTGAACTTATTTGCAACGCGATTTGGTGACGTATGTGTCCATAGAATTTTAATTGTATTTGTTGCTCAAAATCTGATGCTTGACAATTATAATTTACTTTTTATAGGTAATGAAATTTATAGATAAAAGAAAAGCTGAATGCAAGTTAGTAATCTTAAACTTTCTGCATTAATTTACAGTCACCATGCACGTATCTGGACATGTCCCCTCTGTGCAAGTGCTCAAAATAATCTAAGTTTTAAGTTGTTCTGATATACGTGCACTTGTTTCAGGTATGTGATATTTGATACCCCGGGACAAATTGAGGTTTTCACATGGTCAGCTTCAGGAACGATTATTACTGAGGCTTTGGTAAATTTGTCTTCTTTGATTTCAAGTTACAGGAATACTGGTTACAGTAAACGTTAGTTTTCTTTCTAATTTTTTAGGCGTCTGCATTTCCCACTGTTGTAATTTACGTGATGGATACAGTTCGTAGTGTCAATCCTGTTACTTTTATGTCAAACATGTTGTATGCCTGCAGCATACTTTATAAGATGAAATTACCATTTATTGTCGTTATGAACAAGGTGAATCTTTTCTATATATTTACAACAATGCTAATATTTTTCTCCTGTTAACAATTTAACTCGATGCATGAACCATGCATCTCAGTTATGTCGCATAAACGATCCTTACCTTTTGATTTTTCAAGATGCATGAAAGATAATGCTAAGTTTGAATATAAATTTCCCATTTTGCAGACAGATGTAGTTGACCATAGTTTTGCTGTTGAATGGATGACCGACTTTGAAGCTTTCCATGACGCTCTGGAAGCGGAAACCTCCCATGTTTCAAATCTTACGAGGTCCATGAGCTTAGTGTTGGACGAGTTTTACAATAACCTTAAAGCTGTTGGCGTTTCAGCTGTTGAAGGCACGGGGCTGGAAGAATTCTTCGCAGCAGTTTCCGACGCTAAAGAAGAATATGAGAAGTATAAATCATTTTATAATTAATATTCTTTCATTCAATCAAAACGTGCAGTAAAGAATTGATGTACCTTTTGTAGGGAATACAAACCAGAATATGAGCGGCTAATGCGAGAGAAGGTTAATAAATTTCATTTGAGGTTTAACAGGGTTCATCCATAAATGACGTCCGTGTAGGGGGTGGGGGGCGTTGGATATTATGGATGGCCAGTTTATTTATCTGTTTAAATTTAAAATATAAATCGTTATTAGGTGCTTGCAGAGGAAACAGAACTGCAGAAGAAATTAGAAAAATTGCACCACGACTTCGGAGAAGGTGAGGAAGTAGTCAAAGAACCTCATGGTAATATTTTCAGAAGTATGAATGTTGACACTGGTTAATTCCGGGAAAAAATTGTCTCATCATATCATTCCAAATATAGGAGCAAGTATGCCTATATCTGGAGCGAGAGAAATGTTTTTGAGTCCTGGAGAAGGCGATGAAGATTCTTCGGACGAAGAATTGAAATATGCAGATGAAGAAGGTACAACATGAGCATGTTTAACCTTTGTGATGAGAGGGATTAAATGATACATTTATCTCCACTTCTCATTTCGTTTTTAGATTTGGAGGAGAAGAAGGAATATGAATCTTTTAAAGCCTTCCTCAGCAAGCAAAATCAACCTGAAAAGAAGAAAGAAAACACATGAAAATATAGGTTCATTTTGCTATCATGATGCTGAGTTATGTCCAAGCAAAGCGTTCATCTCAGTGGAATGCTTTTTAAGACAAGTTATGGCTTTTTTACAATAAAAATACTTTCAACTGATTCAATACAAGTTTTAACTTTATTATCCCATATTTGTAATAATTTAAATTTGTCACATTTGCCAACGTTATACAGAATTACCGCGCAATATTCATGTTATGAAATGACATACAAACCCATTTCAGGCTTAAGCTCCATTTAAAGTTTTGGCGAAATCCTTTAGTGCAATAAAATGTCTATAATGTGGCAAGTTTCTTTAATCAATGAAAGAGTTTAGCTGCAACAACTGTCAACATCTTATGTAGGTATACTCAATAAGGTGTCATAATCTACCTCCCCCCCCTTTCCCCTGAATTTCAACCAATATATGGATATTTACACTCAGTATAGCAATGCAATGCACAACTTGACATTTTCAAAAGTTATGTTAGAACGTCATAAGGCTGAATTTTAATTAGTTGTGCCCTTTTTGCCAAATCTCAGATATTTACTCAATCATCAGCAAATAAGCCATGAGTCTGTTTATCTTTTAGTGGTGAAATAAATTTGCAGTTTAAGTAAGAGAGTACATTTAATAATTATTATCAAAATCTTAACTAGACATTATAGATCAAAATTTAACCCTAGGTAAAAATAACAGCTACACTTGATGCTAGATGAACAACACCACTTAAGACCCAAAAGCTTAATTCAGTTTTCAGGTGCTTGTCAGCTTGTCTTTTACCAAAGGTAAGGCGCCCAAACACTGCACAACTGATCTGGCAAAATGATTAAACGAAAATAACAATAAATACAAAATTCGAGTGGGAGATGGATAGGGAAGAAAATATATTAGCTTCTTGTATCAAATTTAGATTGATCAAGTCTCACCAATAAAGTGGACCCTACACTTTGTATGATTACATTTATTTACCCCCATTGTCAAATAGATCGTTTGCAGGAAATTGTTTTTATTGGAATGTGCACTCTCTGCACGCATACGCTGTGTGCACATGAGAACAAACTGCATTTGCAGTTGTGCACATGAAGGCAGTTTTATCTTGTTTCAACCGCCAGAGTTCCAGTTAGATTTCGGTTCTGACAGTTCACTGCATTGCTTGCTGAACATATTTTGTCAGCTATTGAATGTTTCCACTGTTTTAACTCAACAAAAGCGGATGGATTTTCCATTAGTTTAAAGCTCAATGTGAAAGAGATAAAAATCGAACTTGTAAAAAATGCATCATCTTTCCACATTAAATTTTAAACTAACTATATTTTTGCATACATACATGGGATAATTTTAAATAAGTTCTGTTGGTTGAATCACTTCACATACAGGAATTTTTTTTAAAAATTGTAGTTACATAATTTATTAACACAAAAGAATGAAAACCTGTAATATTTTTTTTAAAGCAACCCTTGATAAAACATTGATGCATTTAACTACTCTCACCGTTAGGCCCAATCCACACAGCAGCAAACGAAGTGAAATAGCTTCAGGCTTTTTGAAGCAATAAAAAGACTGGAATCGAACAGTTTGTTTGCTTTGGTGCGGATTGGGCCATATGTTTTTTGAGCTGTCTCACATTTAGTGTAGTTTATTTTACAACTCAAAAAAACCAATGCAATTATTAGTGCAATTAGATTAAGATGGCACTGCCTTTTGTCCCTTAAATCCTTAATCTACAAGATACATAATGAATAGCTGAATTTGTATGTGACAATCGAAGTTTTAATATAAAAACTATTTCATAAATATGTCGTTATTGAAAGTCAACGTCTGACCTGTTCGTTTACACTAAAAGAAATGCACAACTATCACATGAATATAAATTACAAAACTTGTTTAAGGGCTCGAAAAAAGATTGTCCGTCAGTGACTAATTTTGTATGGAAACATGGTAAGTGCAAAGCACACGTACACAGGAAGGATAATGTGATTGATCTAAAATTCTACGATTGATTTGCTCCAAGTGAGTAGGCCTCCCAGTTTTGTAATACGTGAAACAACGTAAAACTTTACTCCGAAGAGGCAGATTTAATAATCGAGTATTATGAGTTGGATAGGGCAGATGTACAATTTAAAACAGCACAGTTTAATTACACTTAAGCAGTACCTCTTTACCATGTGGGAGTTCTTAACTTTAAAACTGCAATTACATTTTCCAGATATGCACAATATCTTTAAAACTTTGCATTCGATTTAAATTCACAACAAAAGAAATCCTTCATTAATGCCAGTTTAAATTTCCAAACCAATTAAGTATTGGCAAGATCATTGACAATGTATTGACAATGCTCAAACGTTCTTGCATTTCTCTTTGTACTAATTCTATTCATACTGTTAGTTGAAATATTCATGTATACAAAATATGCAAGACTAGTACTTTCGCTACAATCATTTTCAGGCAAAAAGATTTAAAATTTCACGCATGTTAGCACAGTAACCAACTTGGCGATTCTCTAGCACCAATTTGTACCAATTAGGAATAGTTACTTCTTCTATAACCACTGTGACCATACACAGCAGTGACGGGAATAGTCGAAAACGAGAATGGTTGTGGTAGACTTTTATAGCAACAGCTTCCCCCCGTCTGTATGATTTTAATAACAAATCAGAACTCCAACGATTAAGTTGTCCAAGCTGACAAATGTCCAATGTTCAATATTAATAAATAGCTGCACTTTACCAGTATATTGACGTGCTCAGGTCAGATAGCATGTACTTGTCGTTTTCAACAGGTAAACAATTTTCCAAATGCATCATTCAGTTCTAGATATTTCTGTGATAGGTTTGAAAGTCACATGCAAAACAAGCTATTCCAATATGAGCCCGTGCAATTTAGCCATGTGAAATCTCCTATCACGCACAATTTACGTTTCCTGTGTAACCATCAGATCATACAACAATGAAAAACGTATTGGAAACGTTATCATCTGACACTGAGCAAACAACTTTTAACCGCATTAATTATTAAGCATCCATTAGGTTATTCCAAAAATAATTGATTTCAGGTAATCTTTTTTGACTCTGACATTATTCATCAAACGACCAACTATATTAAACTAATAACGAGACCAGAAAATAGATTTAGCATTTAATAAATGGGTTACATGAATATGTTGCCACAAGACAATTATAATTTTGCTTACGCAAGCATGATTTCATATTTGGATGAAATGAATGTTTTCACTCAACTGAAAGCTTCATAGCCAAGCAGTTCCGTATACTTTTCCCAAGAACAGCAAGAAAGCCATGAACTAACCATAGATTGGTTCTAGACAACATTTTATGTAATTGATCAAACGGACAACAACCTGGAGTCTGTTGGTTATTATTGTTTAGACAGGAAGACAGAACAATCTCGTCAAAGCAAATCAAAATTGGGATAAAAATGTTTCTTAGTTTTTTGGTAATTCAATCTAATTTAAGAATTTCATAATCAAAAGTTCTAAAAAAATCTGAAAGCAACTGTACTATGCTAAAAAAAATTAATACGGTGCTCGTTTTAGCACTCACATCTCGGGTATTCCACACTCCTCCACTTGGTTTGAAAAGCACGAGTGCTATTTAAATCACTATGAATACATTGTTTGGCATTAGGCAGGCTCCATTTCATAACCCAAGGCCTTACTGCCATTGCTCCACTCGGACCATCTGACTCGTTGATCAGCTTTACGGCGAATTATGAAGTTGCCGTAGTCCGCAGTGAGCTGCAACAGCGTCCCAGTTGTATCCAGATGCAAGTGGGACCTCCGGATGATGTCATGTCTTCCAGTTGATGGTACCCTGAGGCAGCGAGCGAGGCGGAATCATGTCCAGGAGGTACTGGCGCTGCAACTCTGCGCTGGTCACCGGGTTTTTGCCCATAACTTGGTACTGGTACGCTTGAGCCAAAAATGGACTGAGGGGCGACAACATGTGTGCCGGAAGAGGCTGATGCTGGGGAAGACGAAGGAGTTGCTGGTGAGCAGCGTTCAAATTAGCCGAGGCAGAGTGGGACTGACGAGAAGAATCGTTTAGCTTTGGCATCTGAAGCAAAGATGGCGATGTTGTTCTTGGGGATGGGGCGTGCGAAGGGGCGGGCATTGGAGGGGACGAACTAACTTGGGACATGCGCTGCTCGATTTCTTGTTCCTGCTGCAAAGCTTTCACAAATGCAGTCTTTAACCTGTTGGTGTGCTCAGCCTTTAGGGCTTTCTTGATGTTAGAAGTAACGCACTGCTCGCATATTACAGTTCCTTTCTTTGTGTTTTCCCATTTCCACACAGGGGTGAAGTCGGTTAAGCACTGGATGCAATTGAAGGGCTTGGGCACGTCGTCTTCCTTCTGCATCTCTCCCTCGGTGATAAAATTTACAATTGCCTCGAGACCAACCAAATAGATGAACTCTGTATTTGAAGGATTCGGAACAAAGTGCATTTCAGGTGGAGGGGGTTTTGGAGGCGGAATCTGCAGAAGAGTTTTCTCCAGCTGCTTGCGCAAAGCTAACTTTGCAGCAGCCTGCCTCTGAGCCGGGGTTTGGTTATCAGCACGTTCACCCTGTTGCTGCTGCGACTGAGACAGTGAAGGTGACGAAGCTGTCGAAATAGATCCCATTTGCATCTGCTGGAAAAAAGCGATCCTTCAATTAGAATGCATTCACTCCCAATGCAGCAAACAAGCCGCTAAACTGAACATGTATCATTTCAACATATCACCCAATAATGGAAATAAAGTATGGCTTAGTTAATTACGAAAATATTTAAGATGACTAACAAAACAGTCACATAATAATTATCCTCATAACTAACTAGTTCTTCAGGCAATTTCTTTTCTCACAGTTACCGAATACGCATCCATCGTGAGAACTCCACATTTCATCAACAATAAATAAGATTTTTAAATGCGAAAATTTACATTAGTATGAAAATTGATAGTTACTAAATAAAACTTTTGGGCATAAATAAAAGTTTTCAGATATCTCACTGACCTGAGACTGAGATTGCATTGGGTAACCCAGAACGACATTTGGAGGAGTAGTAACTGGATTTCGACCTCCCATATTTGAGGTGCGCATCATTCCTTGTTGAAGCATAACGTTTGTAGGGAGAGCTGAACTGCCAGACATTCTCGGGGTCATAACCAGAGGAGGTGGTCCATGAGAAGTGTGGGGCCGTACCTTGAAATTGTTCAAAAGCATGAATTTCAGCATCTAAACCAGGATTAAACAACTTTAACCAAAGAAGATGAATTTAAGAATATTCAAATATCCTTTTAGCACACCAGTCACTATTACAACAAACTGTACTTTCTCAATTCACAGATTATGCTTGAGACACCAGATTTGGCATCAATGCATGAAAGGGGGAATTTTCATTTTAAGTCACATTTTTGCAACACATACATGATATTAACAGAACAGTTGCTTACCAGTGGTGGTACCATAATTCCCTGCGAGTTTTGAATGGATGTCTTTGACATTGAACCGTGATTTCCACGAACCAAAGGTGGGGGCAGAGACAGTGGCGAGTTAACAGAGCCTCTAGAATTGTTATTTGATGACGTTTTGCTGGAATGAGGAGGAACCACAATGTTTTCCTTCATCTGATGACTCAATTGCAATTTCTTTAGAAGAACGAGTTTCATTTCTTCGCTGCGCAGATTTTCCTTCAACTTGCTTATAAGATGTTCCCGTCTTTCTAACTCATCGGGGCTCAATTCCTTTAGTTCTTGGTACTCACACATCTTTCCACCATTTGAGCTCACATCATCATTTCCAGAAAATCCATTAACATGGCCATTTAGCTTAGGAGCATCCTCATCTGACAACACGATTATTTCATTGTCAGAAGCGTCTTCTCTCTCTTCTGTGTTTATGGACCGTGGCCGGTTCGGGCCTCTGCTAGCCAGGTCCAAAACAACGCCTTCTGCATTATTGTCTGCATCACTTAAGTCTTTATGAGCATTCCACCAGTCACCAGCAGACCTTGAAGATGAAGGATTGGAATTCCTATTCGAATTGCCACCAGATTCATACGGGTCACGCCTTTCTTTCCTTAAATGAAATAAATAAACTGGTTTAGAAATTCAATCTTTCAGTACAATAATTTGTTCTGTCATACAACAACCACATTTTGCTTATCCAATCTCAATTCAAGTTGTTGTTTTTTACTTACTTCATACTGAGATCAGCTGGTTGATCCATGTCTATGATGGGTGCAGTCTTGTCATCAATTAGGATGCGTTTGGGTCTACTATGAATACTTTGGAAACCAGAGTCACTTTCTGTCCTAAAGAAGGAAAACCGTACAAAACCAATTTTTACTTCATAATTAAAAAGTTAAAATAACGAAACATTCACAAGTGTATTTTTCTATGCACAAACCATGAATACAGTAAAACGATCCATATGTTAATACAATATTAAAATTTTCGTTTTCGATTAGTAATTTCTTTGTTAGATTTTAGCTGCAATTCTCTGTTAGTGCAAACTTTAGGTTATGTTTTAAGATAATGGTGCAGTCATTAAGTGCACTAAAGCTTTATAAAGCATGGAAAATCTTGCAGGAATTTTTACAGCACCATCAATGATGATGTGATTTGAGCATGATTATGCTCAAATTACATTTTAAAGATCTCAAGTAAACATTCCTTTCACTACACACTTGGCCCCCCTACCTGTCTTTAAGCAAAGTATCTTCACAACTGCGTTTATTTCCTCTTGGACTATTTTCATCCCTTTTATCACAATTGAGCGTCAACACTGCGCTTTGCTGGGCTTCATCCTGACAACACTGCAAATTTCCAAACTTCTCGGCGCCACATGCTTGACAGGTGTGAGTCAAAGGGCCAAGTGTGTGCTGAAGTTCATCTTTCTCTGAGTTAATCGGCGTCAAAAAACTTGGATTTTGCACATGCACTCTTCCATTGTTATGAGGTGCTGTGCTGGCTCTACGTTCACTCGCAGCAGTTAACCCATGTCTGCTCAGGCCTTTTCTACGGCCTCGAGAGTTTGAGCTTGATGGACGTCCGATCATTTCAAGTGCACTGTCCGATAATGTCGCAGCGGATGGTGCTACTTTATAAGTGTCCATCGGCTCTTCTGAAATGGAAGTATCACCCTGATGCTTTGACAAGTTGGTTAGTTCAGCATCAAACTCCATGGTTTCAAGGTGCTGTGCCAGCCTTCCCAGACCTCCTCGGGCACGCCGAGGTCTTCTGCCAGGCATTTTACCAGGAAAGAAAGTTATCAACGCACTTAGCAGCCAGAGTAATTATACCGTAGGTTCTGGTTACCCGGTTGAGTTTGGCGGTTCTTTGAACTTCGCAAAAACAACCTTTTGGCTTCTATGAAAGAAAGATTTGTGAGCCTATCTTTGCAATTACGCAACTAGGTGGCAAAGATGGTCTCTGATTTTGAACAGCAGTTAACTGGTTAGAAGATGCAAAAGACAGGGGATAAAAAAGTTGTAATTAATGAACACTTGCCTAATGAAATTAGAAAGCACTGTCCGTCAGTTGCCCATTTGGCTATTTTTTTTACCATAAGCTAGATTTCCCTCGGTATCACCACCAATTTCCATTTCTATATCATAAAAAATTTGATACATAGAATGCATTCAGGTTTCTTTTTAACGCCATCAAGACGTGGATAATTCCATATTTGATAGTGTTAACCATCAAATTAATTTGGAGTAATAATTTTATAAGCAATTATTGTTTTTATTCCCTGTTAGTGCAGCAAGTAAGCTTATCCCTTAGAATTGTGGTGCACTGGACGAGAACAACACAAGGTAATACAGTATGGATGTTTAAAAAAGGAAATGAACCCTAATATGCTATTATACCTCGTTCACACCATAAGTTAATCGGAATTGACGCGGACAATACAAAATGCACTCCAAAAGAGGGGTGTTCACACTGCATGCGCTCACCAATCACGAATTGTGCAGTGCATTATGGGAGGCATCTTTTTATACAGGGTGTCTTAGGCGCTGTTAGCTATTAGCTCGTGAGTGTGCTTGTCACATTGTGTATTTTAAAGGTACGTGTATGTTAAACGAAATTGTGATTTTCATGGTAAGGTATAACAAAATCAAATACTCATTTCAATTTTTGTAATGAAACGATGACCTTTTCAGTATGCTTTCTTGGCACGATTGGGTTTCATATTTTGCACCAGTTAGGCAACAATATGTAACAAAGGCGATATTATAACACTATATGCAAAAAAAAACCAATGTGTTTCATTTTCTTGTTACATACCTTTTAAATAAAAGCACAACAATAATCATACTCACGCTTTTTTGTAATTCACTCTCAGCAGCCTAGCCAGACAACCAGTCCTGTTAAATCAATGCTCGCTCGGTCAACGGGGTTTCAATCACGAATCGGCGTGCAGACACCATTCACACCTACGAGTCGAATCTTAAATTGCCGAGCAATCATGAATTGAAGTGGCTGGTGTGAACGAGGTATTAGGCTACAGTTCTATCATGCTATGCAAGCATTCTTCTCTATTGCACTTTTGATTCCCTACCTGTCTTAAACAAAGTATCTTCACAACTGCGTTATTTCCTCTTGGAAAATTGTCATCACTTTTCGCTTTTGGGCATCGCCTTTGAATGTCAGGTCTGGGCCTAATCATAAAAAAATCAATTTTTTTTAAATTTATAATTTATACAACGATGAGACATTTCAAAAGTGCTTCCTAATAGTCAGTTATCGTTTTCTCCTAAACATTTTACCGGCAGTAACAAATTATCGGTTGAAATATTTGCAATGCCAAAAATTAAATAATTCGGGTATCTTATAGCCTAACCACAACTTCTTAAACTCCAAGTGTTTCTAAACTCCGTGATCATCAGGTAACATGCACAATACAAGAAACCCATATGCAGAGCCTACAGGAAACTCGAACGGGAGTTAATCAACAAGGGTTACAAGTTTAATAGCACGCTGAATTTTTTAAAAAATGTAAGCTTATGCCTTCAAGATTAGAGGATGAGAAAAGATGTGTCTCCCTCCTCTTAATCTCTAAAACAGGAAGCATGATTCATACTGCATGCATGGATGGATCCAACATCTGCTTTAACAACAATCCACAAAATTAATATTTTGCATTTGCTGAATTTAATACTAACAAATTCTCAAATTCCAACAGACTCACGATTATCCGTGGCTGCCTTTACACAAAAAATATTAATGTGCATGTAATGAATAATAAACTTCCCAGGTTTTTATCTGCACATAAAAAGTTAGATATGATTTATCCACAAGCTTTCATATTAAGTAAGAAAATTTCAAATTATATTACAGACATCATCATTGGTCCATTTAATAGGTCTAAGAACGATCAATGATTCTATATTTCTCCCACTTCTGAGGATCAAACTACATATGATAAAGACCAGCAAATTTAGAAATTGTTAAACCCTGTAAGTGACTATCTTCCAAAGTGTAAACAAGAGCTACATGTTGAGCAAAGTATGATGTCTGTTATTGAAAATTGATTTGACGTTGGGCATGTTTTCCTTCTTGGCTCTGTAGCACATGCCAGAGGCTAAAGCAAATGTTCTTGTTTGCATGATTAACAAATTGCTATATTTCTATTGAATTTCTACAATTGCCACGTGCTCCACTTAAGCTTATTGAATTGCTACAGGTTGGGTGTGTTCTGTTACATCATACATGTACTGCTCTGTGCTGTCAAACTTAAACTGATAATAACTAGTGTGCATTTATACATTTTCACTGACAGTAGGCCCACTGAGTTGAATTACATGTAAATTGAGGTTTTACAGGGGATAAAACAGAATCAATATTGGCCCCAAAATCTTGATCTCATTTGGCCTGCATATTACACAGTACACGGTTATGCAGAATTCTCCTTGATTGCAAACTGGTTCCACATTCATGTAGGAATATTTATCTACGATACTAGCTTACGTAAGAGTGCAACCCGGATAATCGAAAGTCTAAACAAACCCCCAATTATACTGTATTTGAAGTAGGCCTACAGAGCTTAAAATAGTCATACGTATCCCTCATAAAACCCAAGGCAAACATTTGGATGATCACGTTATCTAATGTATCTTGCAAAATCAATCCCTGCACACAATTTGTCATTGTGATACAATAGCCTCATGAGACAACAAGTTTGAAGCTAAATACACAGGAAATGACCTTATTCGGGAGCAACCCAGACGAGTGAGACGACAACAAAAAAATGGGGAGGGAATCTTTAGATATTATTCAAAAAGAGATCACCATTACTATATAATACATGTACAAGATTTGTCTGCCGTGTTTGCATCTTCATCATATATGCTCATTAATTTGAAAACAGAACAAAGGATGGTTTCAGACGCGCGGGTGGCACGGTAATCTTTTGTTGTTCTTTCATTTGCCGTCCATCAAGAGGCCATTTACATATTTGCACACGAAAATTTCACGCTTTGCAATCAAACAGATCGCCTCTCTTACCTCGATAAAAACGGTAGTCCTCGATATCACGACTTTTGCCGACTATCATCGATACACAAAACGATCGTTTATGTAAAAAACCTCAATTGTATTCAAATAAAAACGCTTATGTGGGTCAGTCGTTGGCGTCCAATGGCAGCTTCTTTTCCGAAGCGTGCCTCTCCTTTTCATATTCAATCCCGATGAGGGACACCAGTTTCAAACTTCTAGCACTTTTCACAGTGGCTTCGGCCCAAGTTTATCGCCAAGCACGTATTATAGCCACCGCTTCTTTCGGTGGGAAGTGTTACGACTAGATTTGGTAATATGCTAAAAATGACTTTGTTTATATACTTACCGCGGGGTCGGGCGCTAGGGGACCGCTACCTGGCATCTAGGCCTAAGCATGCGCGAGGGTGCGGGACTCGAAAAATCCGAAATTATTCCGTTGTCGCCCAAGCCTCTTCGTCCTACTTCGGCAAGCAAAGGTTTCCCCGAAAATGGGATCTCTTCCAAAAATGGCCAGCTACGACCGCACGCGCACCGCACGATTATTCCTGAGATAATTGAATCATTGTCAATGACAGCACAACATCAGCTCACCCCCTAAAAATGGCGAACCCTCCTCGTTCTTTTCGTGAACGACGGGGTTCGCTGACGTGAGGCGCACGGGCGACTGTAAACAAATTGTTTACGGTAAATAATATCACGTGTTCTCATTGGATAAACGTCGATCATATGATTAGCATCAAACAGTGCAAATTGGCCTTTTTTTTCTCTCGACGTGGCTTTGTTCCCAGATTACTGATATGAAAGTCTGGTGGCCCCTCTCTCCCACTTTTCCGACCCCCTGTTGCCACCCACTACGAATCATTTCATTACTTTATGGCACTTTATAATCAGGCTTATTTGATCCACGTTCCCGATGTTAATTAATCTCACTACAGTACGAACTAATGGGCAGATAACTTCGTGAAATATAAGGCGACACGTTAAAATAATCGTGTACATGTGTATAAAACAGCAATTATACATTTTATTCAGAAATTTACTAATTAATCTCGCGATCAACTGGCGGCAAGGTCAATTAAATCGGATGCTTAAAAGTTACCACAGCCAAAATTGTGCTGATATTAAATATGGTCTTTTTCAGGTCCGAAAACAAACCCAAATCTCATTCAAAATTTTAAAATTTTGCTTTAGAAAAAGTATGTCTTTGGCAAATCACTATTGTACATGTATATTCAGTGGTGAAAGTACATGTATTAGAATGCGAATAGCATTATGCATTATAATTAGAATTAGAACTGCAGTTCATGAGGAATTTCATGCCTGCATCCATCTTAATTTGGCGGAATTCTATTGAAATGTTCCATAAATTTATTTTAAAATGTTAAAAAACTTGTTTTATAAAAATAATTATACAGCCATAAGATCCAGTAGTGAAATGACAAATGACTTAAAACAAATTGTAGTGTCCTTTTGAAAATGTGATGTACAATTAAGTAATTGTTTCAAACGCCAGCCCAAATTAATAAAAAAATCATTCATTTTGATGTTCAATTTACAGTAATTGTATACACAACTCCTTAATACTATATTTTAAGTTTTAAAAAATCCATTCCATAAATCATATTTGTAAATGTTAAGATTCATTGAAAAATTGTGTAGGCCTAACTAGGATTATACTAAACACAATGGCAAAACTCCTTGAAACTCCACTAAAAAGCAATACCCCATTTACATCATAAATATTTACTAGTAAAACGAGACTGTGTGGTCCAAAACAATATTCTTCTTCATTCTAGTTTTGCAATTACATGTAGTGCTGTGATGCCAAACTACGATACATTGTACATATACAATTAAAATACTGAATAAATTACACATTCCCCTAAGCTTCTAGACAATCTTACATTGACTGTAAAAAATAAAATGATCGTTATAATTTTACTAGTGTACAAATAGATAACACTGAATATACTTCAGATGGAAATACAAATATTCACAATGCCATCCGCCAATTACAACTTATCCATATCTATATAATGCTAAGTATCCTCACTCATTCATCAACACAGGGTTTAAACATTAAAATTTTCCACTAATGTGCGTTTCGTGCCAAAAACGTCCACTAAGGTATTTTTGGCGGAATACCCCTTTAAGTGGGTTAAATGAAAGGTAAAGGCGCCTCCTGAATCCTTCATACTAGATCCTTGAAATTTGGTAGGGATGCTCATTGGGTAACAGGCAACCCCTAATAAGAATATTTTTTAATAATTCAACAGCAAGGTGGCCAATCAAAGAGTGAGTACACTGTACAGGTCATGCTAATTTTCATTTTATTAGCAGAGACTGTCTTTATTCCTTATGAAACAATTTCTTAAATCCGCGTTGCAGGCACGAACAACGCTGGATATGTCAGTTATTCGTTATATAAAAATGATAAAAAATCAGATTTACAAAATCCAATAAGTTTGATCATTCAAGAATTTCAGCAGTGGAGGTGCTTGGATTTCCAACAGGGACAGGAAACTTTCCATCAGTCCACTACATTTTCAAATAAATGGATAATTAATACTTGGAAACAAATATTGCAGCAAACACTACTTTTAATTAAGCGAATTCTGAACGTTGCGTCACTTGTGAATAATTACCTGAATTAGATTGTGCTCCGCTTGCTGAGACGACTGGAAATGGTCTTTTAGTAACATTTGGGAAAAGTTGCAGTGCATTTGGTGGCCCTCATTAGCTCGTACATGATTCTCACACAAACAATACAAGTCTGAATAACGTACAAAAAGAATTTTTTCAAGTTTTTGAATATTCCAATTTTATGCAATATAATTAAGGAAAATTGCATAAATTCATGACTTGATAAGTAAATCTTTGTAACTATCAGCAAAACCCTGCATTTGATTTTACTTGAATATCTAAACACAATACCTTTTAGAAGTGCAGACGCCCACAGCTGTACGTGAACATCTGGAATTTTGCTTGCCAGTTGCATTGCAGGGGTAACCATATTCATACTTTCCTAAAAGAGAAAGATGTGAAGGCTTAACAGCATTATAAAGGGTAAAAAATATATTTTAAGAATAATACCAACCCTGCTGTTCCCTAAGGAAAGAAATATATGGCCCAGCAAAACTAACGAACAAGACGTCAGCCTATTTAAATCTTCAGCATTAGCCATCTTGAGTGTTTCCCTTAAATAACGCCTTAAATAAAAAGCCAAATTGTCCTTGAATTTAAGGATATGCATTAATTCCACCATGATTCAATATGTAAGTACAACTAACTTTGCTTCATTAAAACGTGCTTGAAAAAAAGACTGAAGACCTTGTACATAATATGCAGCTGCTTTTAAACTATGCGAGCTAAAATTATAAAACAATATATTAGACAAATATTTTAAGAGTGATATTAGGGTCACAAATACGTTGATTTAAATGGCCATATTTCTACCTTGATGGCAAGCATTCAGGGTTTATTCTATCAAACAATGCCATGAATTCCTGTTCACGTTTTGTTCTTAAATAAACAATTGCCAAATTAAGGTTTGCAAATGTCCATAATTCAGTTTCGGTCGATGTCTGAAATAATAAAAAATTGCTTTAATCATATTGAAGACAAACTATGGCAGAACTTTTTTACACACCCTTAATGCAGCGTTAAATTGTGCTTCTGCCGCCTCCATACAATTCATGGACATTGCATATAAGCCCTACAAGTCAAGAAATTGGAGATACAATATGATACAATATGAACTAAGTTGGAGAATGTTGCAATTCTTACCAGTAATGTATGTAATTGGGAACGATGTGTGCTGAACAGTTTTGCATTTTGTTCACATATGTAACATGCTTGTGAAATCTGAAATATAAGCGACAGTTAGAATGTAAGCATATCACAGTTTATGTTCAGTGTTTTAAATAAATTGAATAAAACAGTTGAAATTGCCAACCTCTTGAATGGCCAATGTTTTGTTGCCTGTTACAAGACGACACATAATGATATGTTCAAGCAGCATCAAATGAAATGAGGACAGTATTGGACTGGCATCAAGAACTGAATGAAAAATGGGAAAATTAGACCCATATAAATTCACATTTTGAATTTCTAGGCTTTATTTTAAGATTAGCAACATATCTTGTTTATGTCATTTCATTCCATGTTTATTTTTTCTGTAAATTAAAGGAACATTTTCATACAATATAAAATATATAAATGCATTAGCAGTGATTATACTAAATTGAATACAAAATATGTTTGGAAATTGTTTGCAGTGCAGGTGTTCATTCAACACCTTTTTGCTCAGCCTTAACATGCACCAAATTTTTATAATCAATTATTAAACAAACGTGACCTCATGAGACAGTCTAGTAGTCTCCTAGTTAACAACAAAATGTGTATAATTACCACAAGTATTATTTTATTACATAGGATAGGCAACCTACTTTTCAATTTCTCAATTTGAATTAAAGCTTTATCCGTATACTTTTGTGCTTTGTCCATGTAGCCTGCTTGCATGGAATGCATCACTGTTACCAAGTAAACCAGGACGCACATATGTTCTTTCGGCATCCACTGAAACATATCCCCATGATTTGTAGGTTGTGGCTCTTTAAGGGGGATAGAAAAAGGCGATGATATGCAAAATAAAAATTAAACACGACCGACCTTTATTTAAACACACAAACCTTCATCTGGTAAAGATGTAATTGTCTGTATACTTTGTTGTAACTGTTTTAAGCATGGCTTTACACTTTTAACCTTTTATCAAAAATGCAAAGCACTAATGAGAACAGTGGTATTTTTTTTTTAAAATCAATAGAGTAAAGTTAGCAAACGTGTCATATTACCTGACCTGCCATTAGATAATGACACACTTGGAGAACCAAGAAGAAAACTTTGAGAAGCTCTTTTTGATGCACATTACCCACCCAGCTTTCCACTAACTGTCCCGACATGGTTAAAACTGGTTGAACCTCTTGTAATTTCTTATCTATTAGCAATAACTATGAAATAAAAATAAAGGTATAAAACGATTGACACAATATTACATTTTTGAAATTATCCCCTTAAGACGCTTTTTAGGAAATACAACATACCATTCCTTTGCTAAGCAGAAACAACAATCTGGTAAAATGCGCATTTGATAAATGGGCATAATCAGCCCCAACCCCCAAAAGACTACATGCCGACAGGTAGTCTCTTTCATTGGCATGGATTTGCTTGAAAAGGTTGAAAGAGAACAAAAATCAGTAAGTCAAAAAAACGAACAACCGACACAAGATAAATGTAGTCTAAAAACAACTTACAGCCAATTGAAAAAGCAATCTACAATGCCAATATATTGCTTGCTGAGATATTTCAATAGCCTTCCTTAATACTGGCTTCGTTAATTGAGATTGACCCTAAATATAATAAACATTGTTGTTTTATTTAAAATGAATTTCAAATCCTCCAATGTTAAAAACGAAAACCCAGCTAGTATTACTCCGTAAACAAGACTTACCTGTTTTTCATATAAATCCGAAAGAGTACACGCTGCTTCGAACTTAATATCATCAAAAGATGGTATCTGACATATGTTAAAGTGTAATAGTAAACTTTTTAAAAGTAACGTAATTATGTGGAAGAGCTCATGATCAACATTACCGTTTGATTTACATGTATATTAGCCAATTTACCACTGGACCAGCTGAATTGCTCGAACTAGAGCTTTGACATTGATTAGCTGCATGGTTTTCACTTTGACATTGATTTGTTTAAATATTTAGTGTTCTTTTCATCAATTCTGTTTAATGATGCTTTTAATTTGTTGCTTCAAATGTAAGTAAATGTACATTACATCATCACTTAATTCCAAGTTATTTTTCTTCGTTAAATTAAGATAATTAGCTGCATACACAGCTGTTGAACGCAGGTGTATGGTTTATACTTTGAGCCACTGTACATGTAGCTGTCAAATGTGATAATGAACGTAATAACCAACATACTGTTACAAAGGATACGTTTTGAGACAACAACCACTGAAATAAAATTAATATATACATATTATAGGTCGCATTTCTATCGACCAATTTGGATATTAACGAGGTCCAATAATAAAAACAGGTTACTTACTGCTTGTTCAAAATGGGACTTGGCAACGGCCGTGTTTTTCGTATGTGTAAGCAAAATATTGCCCAGTTGTAGATGTGTTCTGGCTTCCACTCTGGGTGGTGGTTTAAAATTAAATACTGCCTGTAAACACTGAATGCAAACTTTTATATTAGGAGGATTTGATGTCCTAAACGTTTCAGCCAAACCCAACAGTGACAAGTACCAAGCGTCCTGCGAAGACGCCATTTTTCTCATCAAGAATAGATCAAGTTCCCGAACCGACCGCAGCGCCGCCACCAACGAGGCTTCAGACTGGAGGCATAGCCCCCTATTTATAACAGGCCTCTGGAGTTGAACATTGGATGGAAATGCATATAACAGGAAAAATTAGTGAGAGAAATCTAGAGTACTTTTATCCAGTTTTTAATCAGTTCTTTTCATATTATACCAGGGAATTCAAATTGACAGTCTGGACATCCACTTTCCGTGAATTTCCCCATCGCCCTTTCCCCCCCACAAAAACATTTCAGTCAAAGGTCTTTCCAAATGAAACATTGAGAAAAATCGCATTCCAAATGTTGTAAAATAATAAAATAAGCCGTGTAAATAAGATGAGTGTATATATCTGTTAAAATCGGCTACCCCAAAAAGAAACACAGTATCTGCATTTGGTTACATTTTGAAAAAATGAAGGCTTATTTTGGGTTTAGAGAGTGAATAACTGCATTTTCACATTGTTAAAAATTGGGAATAACTACAGTAAATGCAAATATGTTATTAGCCCAATTTTCAAAAAAAAATCATACACTGTAGTGTTAAATCTCCTAGGGGAATGTTTTCATCCTTGGTCTTATTTGCGGTTATAAAATTTGAATCCCCGCTCAACTTGTAAGCTAATCATGAAAGAGTCTGCAAATTGCGTCATTGCTCACAAAACCACTGAAAGTAATCTTTTGCGCATGACGTCTTCTGACACACCCAATTTATTAAAGCAGAACCAAGCTGGAGCGCCGTGATTTTTAAAATCCCGCCATTTAAATGTCTTTAAAATGACCGCCAAGGCCCAACACAGTGCCATGCCAGTTGCGCGTTCTACAAATCTCGTGTAGTTTTATAAAATGAAAATATTCCAAGTTGTATTTCTGGTGGATTTGGACTCAGTTTCGCAAGACTTGACGGATGAAGGTACTCTCAACATAGAAGCCAAGACTTTGCGCTTAGTACTTTTAAAGTTTTTAACTTTTTTTGCAACCGAGCATTGTGCTTCGGATAGCAACGCTTCTTTTAGTTTGAAATGGGATTGTAAATATTACACTTCTTCGGTGAGCAAAAGCATAAGACAGCGATGTACTTTTCAAGATTTTAACCTGGTGAACTATGAAAAGTTTGAAAATGAACTTGAGGACCAATTGAAGAAATACAGATTAGAGCTACAAGTGGGACAGCACCGTCAAGTTACAAGTTTAGTCGAAGACTGTGGAACTTCCAAAACGTTTAAAAAAAGAGTCCACAATCTTGAACTGGCTCTGAAGGACTTGGTGTGTGATTATACGTGGGATCAACCGTATGTATGCTCGCCACTACGAAAAACAAGACGACAACAGAAGGATGGAGAAAACAGACGAAAATCGAATGAAAGTGAACCAAACCGAGAATTGGAAAATATTGTCATTGTGATAACAGGTGTTCCCAGATTACACACAGAGTTGGATGGGCTGATTGAAGGAAAACGAAGACTCACACAAAGTGTACTGTTGGATAAAATATTACCACCTAGTCTTTACAAGCAATTTGTACAGATATCAAAGATTCGCTTGTTTTGGTTGGATGCATCGAACGTGATACAAAATGAATTGAACAGTAAGGCAAGTTAACACCAGTTTAATATTTGACAGAAATATTCACTAATTTCAGATGTTTCCTTGTACTTTGATTTGTTTAGAATTTTATATATATATCTTAAATTGCTGAGGCCCAGTAATTAAATTTGCCATTTAACTGCATGTAGCTCAAACCAAATTGTTAAACTTCAAGGAAAATTTCCATCCTACTTGCATCTCAATTCATATCTAAAAGTGTATTATGGTCACACTTGTAGCAACATTAAAACATGTAAATTAAAGTTTTCCAGTTTAAGAAATGTTAATTATGACTTGTACTTCTGTAAAGTTTAACTTTACCATCATGTGGCTGGTGGTTACATTTCTACAAATGTTAATTATGTAATAGTGAATGTTCGGTTGAATTTTAAGATCAATTTCAACTATAAATTGCAAGCAAAACAATGCTGCATTGGGAACAGGTCTACTTTATCTATTATTTTAGTTATGCAGTATCATCATTACACTAAAGGTTTCGTATTGTGGCTGTACACATGTACATCTGATGCATTCGTTATGCCATACATTGATTGGTTTCTTGTTGAGTCATAATGAATCATAAATCGAAGATGTACAGTAGTATGAAGTTGGCCAATAGCATTGATAACATTTTTAAGAACATACATGTACTAGTAAGGGTGTTAACAGACAAGGTTTGATCGAAATGTTTCATTAGACTAGAATTGTCAATCAAAAACATTTACAAATGCTATTATTTTTTAGATTGATTCCTCTGAAACTCAGGCAATATTCGATCTGTTCCACCAAGCACTAAGAAAAACTGGAGGTGGTTTAATTCCATTGAGTGCCATTCTACCATCACAGCTAGAAAGCAATGAGGCATCAACAAGTTGCCAAAAGCAGATTCCTGAGGGGTTATCATTTCAAATTCCATTTTCCGCCCTTATGTCTGGATATTTATTAGATGAAAGAGGAAATGCAGATAAGCAATCACAAATCTACCACAGTTCACAATTGCATATGAATCATGGTAAATCTTAACCCATTCATTCTTTAACCATCAGTGTTGATGCATTTTCATTATAACATTGTGGCAACTCATAGGGACCAAGGAAAGCAGACCAATGGTGTGTGATTTGGAGCTCTTACCTTTATTTAAATCGGATATTAGGTACATGCAAGGATTATGCTAACATTTTAATATTAATATATTTGCTCCAATGTTGTCGCTGTAGACTAATTATAACTCATGATTTTCTTTTAGCTATTCTGATCTACGCAGTGAAAAAAGGAGTTCTTTTAGAATATTTGGTTCAAATATAGTACAGGAGAAAAGGACGTCAAATTTGGAAGTTGTGGAACTTGCTAAACATTTTAATGTAACATGCAGTAATTCAACGGAAGAAACAGACCAGTGCTACATTCCACAAAATATTCGTGTTATTGGAACAATACTTCTTTGTGAGATCCATAACCAGTTAATAGCAAAACCATTAGTCTATGTATGCTGTCCAGTTTATCATCAAGCTGCAAAAAATCAATCAAATGAGAATTTTTTAAGCGTGCACCGAATACTCATGGAACTGACAGCAAACCAGATGGCTTTGGTACTGAATAAATAACCATAATTAGCTGACATTTTGAATTAATCACTAAAGTACCTCTCTTGATAAACTGTTTTGCGTTTTTGTATTTCAGCTGGTATCATGTGATGATCTCTGCCAAGGCATTTTTTTCCCTTCAAATAATAGATGTGAAATTGCCCTGTTATACATGTTGGCATCTGAAGGAGAAGCATCTCTTTTTAATCTGAAAGTTGGACCAGTTTCAGTTCCACAAGACATTCAGTTTTTAATTCAAAAGTCTTTAGAAACCTGCAATAACGTTTCTCCACAAAAAAAAGTTAAAATAGTCTGCAGTCAGCAAGAAAATGCTACTTTATCACCAACCTTTTTGGAAAAATGGTTCATACCTCATCCATGTCATAAAAATACATTGCGTGACATGAAAGTTTCAAGGTAATGGTTTACTTCTATGGAATGTTCTATTCAATTATTGTGGTTTTATAAAGATCAGGATTAGCTCATTTGACTTACATGTAATAAAAACAAATGTGGTACAAATGCCACATGTTTTATGTAGCATATGACGTAAAAATCATACTTTCAAACATTGTAAATAATTTCTTTGAATTGCATCGTTTATTTGCAGTACTCCTAGCACTTGTCACATGGCACAGAAGAAAATTTTTAAGAGACTTCAGAAAGCGTATCTTCCATCAATAATGAATGTTAAAGTGCGAGAATTTTCATCAGTGTCCAGTGATTCCATTCCCTTTGGTAAGAACTGAACATGACCATTTATTATAGGTTCCTTCATAATGTTCATTCATCCACAATACTATCAAATTATTTTGTAACCTATGAAATAGTTTTTGATAAGGTATATTAGATTTATCTTTCATCTGATCTAATCGATGTCAACGTTTCTATGATTCTGGTAGACAAATTGAGACGCAGCCCTAGGCTGAAAAGGGTTTCACAGTTGAATGCAGATGGCTCAGTTCAAAAACCAGTTTTACATATTTCCACTAATAGCTGCCACTCACTAGGTGAAAAACCAGGCATAAAAAAAATGTCAACGATTTTAAACAACGAACCTTCAACTTCTGGTATTCTTTATTTCTTATACTTGTCGCATTATTGGGAATGACAACTTCCAAATTAACTATAATTAAACTTTCTTCACAGCAGTTGTGTGTGACCTAACCAATGAAACTGATATGGTGGCCAGTTTACAGGCAATTTATAAGGAAGGAATATCTGGAGAATCTTCCGTGTTGTCAATTGCACATATGGTTCTTGATACGTGCCTTTCTTTTTACAAAAACCAAGCCAGGATAAATGTCAAGGTAATGTTAAGGATTAACACACAGCTGTACACTTCTATTGTCACTTAAAATTTCTCAAATTCCATTTAATTCACACCTTAACTACGTGTATTTGTATTATTTTAGCAAGATGTCGTTCAATTGTTATCATGTCATTGTTCATTTTAACTTGTGCACTTCGTTTAACAGATGTGCACCAGGGATGCAATTTCCAAACATTTCCTGCGGAAACCTAGCGATGTTGAATGTTTGAATGGCACAAAAGAAGTGGTGAAGAAATGGAAAACTCGAGAGTATGCATTTAAACGCATTTGATTGAAACCAAATAGATTTGGTTAGTATTTTTGACATCATTTCAATGTTTGTCGTTTTGTAGGCACTGTTTTCAGTCAATCATCAGACTGGAACTCCTGGCGATTGATCCAAGTAAATCTGAAGAATATGTATCTGAAGTTGGTTTTATCTTCTAATGTTTTGAGAATTCGAATAAACACAAACCGGACCCAGATTAATAAAAACAAAACCGTTGCTTGCATTTCTAGACCACAGCACATTTACGAAAGCTTTCTTTCATTGCTGGACCATCAACACTTTCCTCTTTTTTACAAGAAACGATTGTGGAGAAGTAAGCATCAATTTTGAAAATCACAAGAGATTACCGATTATATGCTGCTTAAAACTTTACCTATTTTACAGTTATTATGGTCAACTAAAAGAAGCAGTGGCAGAGATTTGTGAAGATCTCAACCAACCTTTGCCTAATGAGGGCAACAAGTTATCGTCTAGCTCGTCCAATGAAGGTTTGCTTTCGCCAGAAAAGCCCAACAGTATTCAAACATCGATGCTTTCACAGATGTCTATGGTGTCCAGCATTTCATCATGCAGCAACCAATCAAAATCGTTCAAAACGAAAAGGTCTTACATCATTTACACCTCTGAAAGAAAACTTTTTTAAAGAAAATTTGTTTTCATTGCCAAATCCAATAGAATATTAGAATGAAATAGTGATTTCTATTTTGAATTAATTTCTAATAAGTTTGTATATTTTCTTTTATTTTAGTATTTTTTAGCATCATTAACATCTAACATTTTGATTCTATGAACACTTGAAAATATTTGTGGAACAATTTCATGGCGATACAAGAATGAGCTTCTGAGATATTAGTATGGCTTTAAATGAAGAAATGAATTGCTGAATTTATATTTTCAGATCTGAAGCAGTTACTCGCTTTCCTAGTTTTGGAGATGTGGTGCATAAGCGCAAGATAGTCATTTCACACGCCAATCCAAAGCGGCATTCGCTGCATATGGTAAAGGCATTTCTATTATTACTGTTTTCCTTCACAATTACTGAGAATACTGGAGATAACGCTTGTCTTTTAATTCAAGACTTCAAAAAACGGCCCACTTACTCGGTCAGCTCAAAAAAGGTTGCAAGAAAAATCGACAGGTATGAGAAAAGGAATATCTGTTTCAATGACTTTCTACGTAATTTATACTTATGTGTTTTTTTAATAACTGTATCATTGTTCAGGGTCTAAATCTACATCGAAAAATGTATGCCGTACACTGTTCAAACATGGCATTCCCACCACCAGAAGGCACACTACTCCTTCCAAGCCGCAGAAGCCTACAACTCCGAAAGGTAAATAAGAGCACTGCCACGTTTGTTTACTTATTACCACATGCTGCCTGTGTGCAAACTTTTGCCATATGAATTAGGTCGTCACGTTCTGCGGACAAAAAATGTTGCTGATACTCCTCTGCATAAGCAAGTGGAAAAACCAACGCTGCATAGACAGTCCTTGAAAAGAAAACGCACCACAGAAATTGACAGTCCAGAAAAGGAAGTTGTGGAAGAATCGCCTGATAAGCAACCAGGTATGCATTATAATCCATTATATATTTTAACTTGTCAGGACCTCTTAATGGTTTTGCTGATGAGTAACCTGGATACAGTGCAGAGTGATCAGCAAAGAAAAATATTTTTAAGATAGTAGCTTAGGTACATGAAGATCGTTAAGAAAAAGAAACAAAATAGGACTTAAAATGTTTCCTTGCAGTACACTAGGATGCACCTTGACTCAATCTCTTCCAAGATTATATGAAACACTCAATCTATAATAATGTAATGTATATTTAAATATAAAATATTTTTTTTCGCAATCTTTCGTGAGGAACTATCAAATGCTTTGACATAGTCCAAAAAATTGCACGTACTTTTCTTTTGTCCAAAGCAGCTTGAATGTTCAAGCACAGGCAGTAGAACACTGAATAGGGAACTGTTTACAAATAACGGAGATGTCTGTGCATTTAGTAAATCTGTTTGCTTTTGCAGATCAATCATACAATTCACGGCAAAGTCCCAAAACACAGGCAACCACGTTACGCCGAGAAGCATCCTTTTATTCAGTATGCCCCGAATCGAAAACAGAAAACGCCATGACGAGCGAAGTCGCACCTTCCAAAACTCCACTTCGAAGAAGTACGCGAAAACTGGTGCAAAGCACTTGCTCAAAAATCACACCCGACAGGAAGTTTAAAGCAAAAAGAGTTTTGATTCTTAGTGGCACTCCAGAGAAGATGAGCAAGACCACTCCTAAGAAAGCATTGAAAGTCAACTCCAGTCCATTTTCTCCTCGTCGCTCCGACAGATTATCAGCTATAAAGTCAAGCCCACAGCACAAAAGGACAAGAATGCAATCTGCAAGTGACTGCTCGCCTGGAACATGCGACAAGCTTATAACGAAGCGCACACCAACAAGTTCCCGCAGGAAATCTCCGAAATTATCTAAATCTCGTTTGCTGGACTTTGATGAGACCACGAGTAACGTAACTGACCCATTGTCGCAAACGCCTTTGGCCAATCGCCGAGCCCAAGGAGTGCTAAAAAAATCTCGAGTTTCCCGAAAGATCCTTCAAACACCTTTGAAATCGGGCTCAAAATCCACCAGCGATACTTCGACAACAAAGTACAATATGAGTGGGACGTTCAACGAAGACAGGATACTATCCACACCCACAAGAAACGGGCAAGAATCGCCCGAGGCATCTCCCTGCCACATCTTTCTCTACGGTCCACTGGCCGGAAATTCGGACGACTGTTTGTCACGCTCATCCAGTCCCATAATTCCTCTACTCAGCAACGAAACGACAGAATTTTACGAGGACCAAAATCTATGCGTAAGTTTTGAAGCACCATTTGATACTGCTGTTGCCTCAAAATGTGATGACGTTCACGCCTGCCCAGACACAGACGTCAATTTCAGACAGTACTTCTCTTCACATGACGTACACATGAGTCCCAAATGCGGCCTACATGACGCTGTTGTGCCCAGTGAAAAACTTGCGCAAGAAGACACAAATTTTATGTTCACGCCCGACAAAACCTATGCTACGGGTACATGTTCTCCAGAATGTGCCTTGCCTGCTTGGGAAATCAAAAACGGTTTCAATGGTGGATTTGGACTCATGGAAAAACATACGCTTGATACACCAGGTACAGCAGAGAAGAATACCGGCTCCTTAGAGTTGATCCAGTTCAGTTCCGCAGAGACTATTAATGCGTTCGAAGAGTCTTCTTCCTCAGTATTTGTTAATGTCTTTGATACTAGGCCCAGTGCCACCGGTGAAACGAAAACCTCCAGTTCTAGTGATTGCTACAGTTTGCAGCGCTTCACTCGACAAGCTTCCAAGGAACTTGGTATTTCATTAAAAAAGTTTAAGGAACTGACAAGTGAATTTGGTCCATTTGAAAATGGTGAGGAGGCCAGCCAATCTCCGAAGAAGAAGGCGAATTCTGCCAGTGAATTATCTACAGCACAGCATCCAAAATCATCTTCATCAACCAAACTCTGCAAGCCACTTGCTAAGCCCAAGTTCACTCCACCAACTAACAAAAGTGTATTCCATTTAACAAATTCTCCTATCCTGTCCTCTGTATCTGCTCGAACAACGAGGCTAAGAACAAGAATGGATGGAACCAAAGACCAATTGAGTTGAAAATGAATCGTTATTGACATCCTTTACAACCACTGCTTTCTTCAGTTTTACAAGCTGTTTGAATTTTTAATTTACTGTTGAAATATGTAAGCCATACAAGTGCCTTAGATCAAACTTGTGTCTCATAAAATTCATTCATCTTTTTAGACTTTTTATTTGTTAGCCGAGATTAAATATTCATTGGCTCTTGATTAGATCTGGTGTTGCAGAAGTGATTTTTTTATTACAAGAATGGCAATTCTTTATTAACAACATGTAAACAAGTAATCTTTGGCAAAGTTGTAGGATGCCATGTTGAAATGATATCACCATGACAACAAGAACAAAGTACAATGTCAGCGGAGTTAAAAGTATTTTGTGAAAAATGAGAAGATATATATTATATATGGACATTAAAAGTTGTTAAAGACACCAATATCACTCACTTTTTATTTACTAGGCCTATCTGTGTGTGGGATTTTATTCAAACACTTCTGAATTTCAGCTGACCAGTGCTGTTCTCTTAACCGAGCTTCATTTATGAGGCGCTTGAGACGGAGTAACTGGGCTGCATTACGTTTCTGGTGCATTAAAGAAATAGAAATGTGCACATAATTGGACGAATTCATTTTTCTGTCTATATAGCTCTGTTATTTCTAAAATGCATCTTAGGGGTCATACATAAAGGACGTCCAGGGGGTGAAGGGAAGGGGATCTAAAATCAGGAAAATCTCAGGACGTCTTTTACGGATGGTCATTTACTGCATTTAAGAGGAAACCCTTTTTTTAAAAAAATATCGCAATTGGCCAGTAGATTTTAGTACTTACATGAATAATTTTAATTGTTTGCTCAATCTGCAATTTTTCCTCTTTAAGATTATTTACCTAGTTTTAAATTGGAAATCTGGTGAATTTATGCCTTAATACCATACCTTTACAGGTAATAATAATAGCAAAACAGAATGCATACCTGTACCTCCAATTCTTTAACTGAACTAAGTAGACCAATTTTTATTTTATGCAGCTGCTGACTTTTAATGCCGATTTCATTTTGTATTTCAGATTCCGTGATTCCCAACTTCTGACTGATATTATTGGTATTGGATTCTGCATTTATTTCCAACAATATCTGTAAATCATATACTATAGAAAGATGAATGAAATAAACTTACAATGCAATATGCAAATATATTTTCCTTCATTATATCAAACTACAAGCATAGGGAAGCGAACTCACGTGCTTGCTTTTTTTCAGCAATGTTATCTTTCATTTTTTGCAGTTCTTGATAATGGTTGGTTTTATGAAATATACTTTGGATCTTGCTTTGATATGAACGTAATTTAGTTGTTGGTAACTGAGTTTTCCTATGCACAATAATATGGGAATTTACCAAGAGATCCAATCTCAATTTCTTTGAATTTTCTCAACTGCTATTTACTTGCTGGTTTTTTCCAATAAAAAATTCTTGTTAATACTTTTTAGTTTCAATTGTTGAATTTGTTTGAAAATTACGCCGATTTCTAAATAATATTAGAGAAAGGTGCGATATATCTTTACTGAAGAATTATATAAATCAAGAGACGAAACCATGATTTTTCTTACCATTTTCTAAATTTGAAATGCTAACTTTCAAAACAGAAACATCACTCCCTGGATGATATGAATATTTGTGACTGTCCATTGCTTTGAACTTACAATTCTGATGTAAATGTCCTTCAGAAGGTTACCCATACAAAACCCATGAGTGGAATTTCTAGTATTAAAACGCAATCTTGCATGAACAACAGGTGTTTTTCTTTAGAACGTCTCTGACTACTGCGAAAAGATCGATCTAAACTCGGGTCAACTGCACCGTCGATGGTTCAATTTAAAATACAGCATCAACCTTACCAAGTAGTTTTCAATGTTTGCACAAACGTCTTCAAATATTTCTCGCAAGTCGCGTATCACATTAAAGTTCCCAACTGTGATAATTTCATAAGTCTTGCAAGGAATGTAGTAGACATGGATATTTAAACCAGGCTCTGTAGCAGACGATTAAACCTGTTTGGAAGAATTTAGAACTAGGGGAAAAATCAACTCAGACCTAAATACCTTAAAAAAGTATAATTTAGTATTTTAAATTTTAAAATAATCTCGTAAATTTTTAAAGACAAAATTAATTTCTACCCATGCTTGATTTAAATTTAAGACTTAAATGTTGGCATGGTAATTCGTTATCTTATCTGGCAACACAAACTGTCACAAATTACAATGGCGGGGGAAAACGAAGAAACGTCAAGTACGGTGCTTGCAGCATCTTTAAATAATTATAGACATCTAGTTAGATCTTTTATCGACTCGGTAAGTTCATTGTTAGTATTCATTTAACGTTCTTAACGAAATTGGTATATTTTTGAAATGTTGTTTCCGACAAAATCAACTTTCTGGTTATGGGTTTAGGAAGCTGAATCATTAAATCCAATGATACTATGATCCATGATGCTAAATAATGCAATACTTCTGCCCGAAAGTTTTCTTTACTTGCTGCTAAATCTTTGTGTCCATGCCCCTCATTAATATAATGGCAAGTAAAACAGATTTTTCTTTTCAGCATCAGTATGAGAGTGCGTTATTTTGGGCTGATAAATTAGTTTCCTTATCTAATGGCAAGTATTGAGATTGTCTTAATTGTGTTAATTCTACCATGCAGTATCAACAGCTAATAATCTGACTAACATTTTCAGAAGATGTGCAAGACCTATATTTATTTGCTCAATGTTTGCTGCTTTCGAAACAGTACCACAGAGCGGCACATTTTATCAAAAGCAGGAATTTAGAAAAGGTAACTTTAATTCGCAATAAATAACAAGCTGCAACCATAACTTTCTCTCTGTAAAATATAGTACTTTTTAACTTCAAAATACGTTTTTATTTCTAAGAGTTATCCAGCTTTTCGGTATTTGGCAGCAAAATGTCACGTGAGTATTTGAATTCAAATTTGTTATTTTGATTTCTTTCCCATGACTAATTGTTCATTATTTGCATTTCTACAGTTTGAATCAAAGGAATACCAAGAAGCTTTAAACGTATTAGAGGGAACAGGAGTTTCAGATGTGAAATTAAATTCTCAGAAGAGTCAAAAGAGTCTCTTGTCAACATTAAAGGCAGATAAAACCTTCCCTATAAGAAATGTAACTAGTGAATTCAGTAATTATGCATGCATAAATGGTAATATGAAATATCGATTATGTCAATTTTTTAAAGGTCGAAAGCTCAATAAAGTTACTTAAAGGAAGAATTTATGAGGCAATGGATAATCGTAGTTTGGCTGCAGCTAGTTTCAAGGAAGCTCTTCTTGAAGATGTATGCTGTTATGAAGCCTTTGATGCATTAGTTCAACATCAAATGCTATCATCTCAAGAAGGTTAGCACCTGATTATTATACATCTGCTATTATAAAAAAGTAATGTTTTAAGAATTAGAAAAAAACCCATTTACTTTCATAATAAATTTGAGACTATGGTTGCCCAAGTAAAACCTGATAATTTTCGTTTTCGTCCTTAGAACGAGAATTATTGGCACAGCTTCCTTTTGTGAAACAGTGCTCAAAAGAAGCAGATTTAATTGCATATTTATATGAGAACAAGCTTAAAAAGGTACTTATTGTTTAATTTGCAATATGAACGTCTGTCAGTAAATTAAACAGTACATTACTGTTTTTTATTTATATTTCAGTATAGTAAACCTTGTCAGAAGAAATTTCCTTTTAAATTAGGCTGTCTGTCAAATAATCTGGATATTACTATCAGTGAGGCCGAGCGGAAATATTATGATTGCAATTACAGGGAGTGTTTTAAAATGACTACAATGTCAGTATAACTTTAAAATTTAATAAACTCATGGATTTCACATATTTAATAATCATGCAAATGGTGCATCTTTTTATACAGGGTGCTGGATAAGGACCCTTATCATCGGGAATGTTTGCCAATCCACATAGCATGTTTAATTGAATTAAGAAAAATTAACTGTAAGTTATCTTAGAGACTGTATATAAATTGTAATTGTTATTCGATTTTCAATTTGGAATTTCAAAATATTTCAGGTTTATTCCACCTGGCTCACAAGCTGGTCGATCTTTATCCAGATAATGCTGTAAGCCAAACAACTATTAATTCACCAAATAATTGATATTTGTTTAACCAATAAATGTTTAATTGAGATAGCTTGCTTGGTTTGCTGTCGGGTGTTACTACCTTCTGGCTTCTAAAAATGATCAAGCAAGGCGATTTTTAAGGTAATAAAGTTCGGTCTTTACGCTCAACAGTATTTCTGTGCAGTAACCTATAACACTTTTTTGATCTTGTTAAATTAGCAAGGCGACTACACTGGACAGAGTGTTTGGGCCTGCGTGGCTTGCTTATGGTCATTCATTTGCCGTAGAAAATGAGCACGATCAAGCTATGGCAGCATATTTCAAAGCATCAAAGTTGATGAAAGGGTAGGATTTTAGTTAATTTGCATGCATTTAACTGCTGCTCCATTTTTAGTGTAAAATACATAACATGTATTAACAAAATTTTAAAACAGATGTCACCTACCGTTACTATACATTGGATTGGAATACGGCCTGACAAATAATTCCAAACTAGCTGAGAAGTTCTTCAGTCAAGCTTTGACAATCGCACCTGAGGATCCATTTGTTTTACACGAAATGGGAGTTATTGCCTTCCAGAACGAAGAGTAAAGAAGCGTTTATCAACCTGTAATAAATCAAGTTTCACTTAATTATTTATTGAAATCACATAACTTTTCAGTTATCATGCGGCAAGAAAGCACTTCAGTAAAGCTTTAGAAACCGTGCAGGCATCTCAGGATACTATAATGGCAGAGAAATGGGAGCCACTTCTTAATAATCTTGGACATGTGTGTCGAAAGTTAAAGTGAGTAAAACATGTTTTTGGTGAGCAGTTACATTTGGAAAAGATGCAATTTGCCTAATCTACATTTTGCAGGCAATATGATCATTCACTGGAATTCCATCAACAAGCGCTAGTACTAGCACCGCAAAATGCCTCCACCTACACGGCGATTGGTTATGTTCATTCTTTAATGGGAAACAGTGCATTAGCTGTGGATTATTTTCATAAGGTTTATGAAGCGGAAAATATATTGGAAGAATAATGTATAATACAAAATGATGCATTATTATTACATATGTGAAATATTTCCAGGCGTTGGGGTTACGACGAGATGACACGTTTTCTACTACTATGCTTGGAAATGTCATCGAGCAACTCATGCACGAAGTATCGCCATATGATGGTCAGTTTTTCTTAATTAACTCAATTTTTACCTCAATACTTTCCTGATATCTGTTTTCCATCCTTTCATTGCTAGGCAACCAGGATGATGTACCAGCCTTTGAACTTCCTTCGATTATTGTACAACCCGATGAAAGTGAACTGGCCTCGCCTGAAAGACTTTTCGTCGATGAGAGCAGTTCAGTCATTGACGTCGACATGGAGATAACGGATTGACACGTTTTAATTATGAAAAAAATGATGTACAGATGATAGAATAAATCAAACGGATGTTTCATTATAAGTACCTCAGTTGGATAACACTTTTGCTACAGCTCCACAACAACTGGAGCATCTTCATCAGGCTCGAAATTAAAATCCCATTTAAATTTCTTGGTAAGGTGAGAGCAAAAGCGCTTACCTTTTTCTACCAATGACGTTGGTGCCTCGCTGTTTTCAAGGTTGGCAAAAAATTTTTGAAGTGTATCCGTTAAAAAGTTTGTTCTTGACACTATGTCGACGAAAAAGTCTTTTGGAATTTGGTTCAGTTGAAAATGCAGAATGGAGATGAATTTCTCGAATAGCTGATGGTATGAAACGAGAGCATCGTCACAAGAGCACAGAAGTCGGAGAAGCTTTTTCCACTGCTCAAAAGAATCGTAAACTTGACCAACGACAAAGCAGACGAATGCCATTTGGAATTCGCCTAATATGTCCTCTGGACAGTCGTACCGTCTCATCATTTGCTGCAATGTGAAGCTAAGGTCCATATTGTGTTTGCTTATTTCAGAAGCACTGCAACCTTCTGGATGACTGGAAACAAGGAAAGTCTTTATAAGAAATACCGAATCAACAAAAAAGCATTTTAATGAGTTTAAAATCATGAGGAAACTTGTTTTCGAAGAAATATACAGCTATTGTACGTTCCCTACTGGTCGTTTTTCGATATTTACTTCAGTAGCACATCCACTTTACAAAGAATGCTGAACTATGCTAAAGGGCTTTGCCTTAAATTGTAAAAGGATTGAAATTTATGATAGACGAGCCAGTGTTTACCTATCAAAATCTAAAGAAGTTTTACTTACTGCAGTTCAGGAAAGCTGGTGAATCTAATTTCGGTTCCAGGTTTCAGGCACATCTTAGGAAGCCAGTTATCCATATCTTGATCTGATCGCTTCTGTTTTGGTGAACTGTCTCTAGATGGGTCTGCAATTAACTCAGATGCAGATGAAATCTTATGATTGAGTGGCACCAGCTCATTCAAGACTTTGTCTGTTAATTGCAGAATAGAAATATCAGTTTTCAGTTATGTTTGGCAACTGCATGTATTGTTACTTGTATGGCAGTATTTTTGTTTCACTAATAATCTGATTACATTTACATGATAAGGCAATGATTAAAGATAATTTACCAGTCAAGTAATTAGTAAGAGAGACCCAATCCTTCCAAACGTCATAAGGATAAGGTCCAAGAAACCTATCAAGACTTCGAAGATTTCTTCTGTATTGCTCTTTTTCAGATTCAGATGCATCATATTCTACAATATCTATAGAATATATAAAAATGAGATTCATTAAAGCTGAACAATGTATTTAGGCTACTCAATTATCTTTGTTGGTAGCTGAACTTTGCTGAGGCACAAAAATAATGTTTGCAGTACATGTACAAAAATGTAATGGAAAACAATAAGAACGTAAGTATGCTACTGGCTATACCTTCCATCCGTTTATCCCATTTCTTGACAACAATTTCTTTACTTTTAAAACAGTGAAAAACGCCTGTTCTTGGAGCAGTTTGCCCTTCTTTGCTAACAGCACTGGAAAACAGTAAAGAATGAAATGAAAACCGTATTTTTCAGTTGACCATCAATACTCCTAATAGGTCCCATTTTGAAATTGTCATTCATGCAGTTATTCTAATATGGGAATATTATGACCGATGCTGAACACTGAATTACCTGTAGTAAATGAAGTGAATACCTGGCGGTATCATTTTCAATCCCATAAATTTTTCTCCAGTATTCCAAGAATACAAGTCTATTCCGAACTCAGTTCGTGGAGGGACATCAAGAAAGATAAGCGTGGCTCCCTCGATGAGCAGTTGCTCGGCCACAGCAGGGTTGATGGATTCCGACCCCATCGTTTAAACAATTACAAACGGAAACAAACTATACAATGCTTTTCACACCATAAATCAAGGACAACGTTAACTGGACGCAATTGAAGACTACAATTAGAGTCTAGAGCAGAAGCCGGATAGCAGACGTCAGTCACGTGACCTAGGCTCACCTTGACTGTTGATTGTTTACACCATTCTTTGAACCTTTGCACATTTATTGAACAATTCCAAGTTAATCATTGAACTTGCGTTATTTGTCCTGCTCAAAGTATGACACGATGAACCAAAAATCACAGATTCGCCAACTTTTCAAGGCTATTGAAAGCGGAGATGTTAAGTAAATATCCATGTGAATAATTTATGCATTAGACGAATGTATTTTGGAGGGGAAATACACGAAAATTGGCCCCAACATGAATGCGTATTTGCTATTGATTAAAAAAAATATATCTACATTTACCTCAGGTTATGTTTAAAAAAGTACCTATTCTTTTTATTGGCCAAAGTTAAAGCCAATTAACGCAATGCCTTAAATATTGTACAGTAAATTGGCCAAGTGAAGCCAAATACAATTGACGTAATCTTTAGAAGGTGCATTAGTAGTTTGTACCTTCTTTAGGTTTATGATAAATAACCTGATTATGCTTTACCTCACATTGACATCCGAGCTTAATTTTACTTTATAGGAATATTAAAAAGTGAAAATAGTTATTCGCCACCTGTTGAAATCAAAATTAATTTATCACTTGAAAATTAGGAGATGTGCAATATAAAATTTACTAGTTATGTTTTATAGGAAATTTTGGCTCAGGACTGCAAAATTTGCGAATATACTCTCATGGCAAATGTATTCTGTCACTATACTTATCATTGTAGTAATGAAACTATATTTTCAGCAATGCCAGACAAATGCTCCAAAAACATTGTGACCCATCAGCTCTTCTGCTTCCAGAGGGCATTTCTGCAATGCATTTAGTTGCGGGGGTTGACAATAAAGATGCATATTACATGGCTATTTTGCTTCTGTTATATGGAGGAAATGCCAACGTAAGGTATAATTAAGCTTCACGAAGAATAAAGCCACTTGTTATTACAATGGGTAGAATTCCAGAAATGGATAACACGGGCATTAATTTGCATTTCTACAGATCCAGTGAAGATGGTTTTACGCCACTTCATATTTGCGCTGCTTGGGGACATGTGAATATTTTAAGGCTATTCCTGAAGTATGGGGGTGATCCCTATCTCTGTGACGACGAAGGAAACAACGCTATTGATCTAGCTATTCACTATCACCAAGAGGATGTTGTCAACATTCTGACTGAGACAACTCGTTCGAAACCTTCGGACGACGTTTTCAACTGGACAAAAAGCCATTTGAACAGTGTCTGTGTCTCTCTAGCAGATGATGCAAGCCAACACAACAAAGGGTTCTGTGAAGATATGAGTAGATGCACTGTCACGTGTAATGAAAACAGTGACAGCAGCAATGCCACATGGTACACAGTTGATGAATTTTTATGTTTGGATGACCACGAGAAAGTTGCTTATATTGAGCAGCAAAGTTTGCCGCTAGCCGAATGCAGCAACAGTGCAGACACTGAAATTTATCAGTGGCAAGCAAGCGACAACAATTCATTTCATTCTTGCACAACGTCATCCTCGACGTCTTCGATTCCTGGTAGTATCCAAGGACTAGGGGATAGTTTATTAGCTGCTCGCCTTAAAGACCTTGGCGATAGTCCAGGGCCGATCACTCCAACCACCCGGCGAGTGTATTTGCGGCGTTTAAAAAAGCTGTTAGACAATAAGCCAACACAACCTATTCCATGTGCACAAATAGGTACGCATTTAAGCATCCACATTTCAAAGTTTTATGAGCAGCAGGTTTAGAAAGCATATTCAAGAAGTTTAATTTCATGTTACTGTCTATTTTTAGCTTATTCGCAACCTCTCATAAATGCTCTGAATGGAAATCTTATAATGGACAAGTTGCAAGCTTTGGAAAACTCGTTTCTGCAACAATTTGATGCTGCACAAACCAAACATGTGTGGCGAGGAGGTCTCATCAAATCGTGCTTTAATTATATGCTAATCGATCCCAGAATCTCACAAAATCTTCCAGTTCGTGCACAAGGCCTGTCGTTAAATAATTGCTTTGGCACGTTTGTGAAAGCAATATTTTATGTCGGCAAAGGTCAAAATGCAAGGTCTTATGACCATTTATATGAAGCCTTGCGCTGCTCTCAGAATTCACAAATAAAGGCAAGTGTTGAGTTGAAATAATTATTTTTTTGAATGCATTTCAACCTGGCAATGCACAAGATCGTGTATTTCTTATTTGCAACGTGAATTATTCGTTGTAGACATCAAAGAAAATACAACATATACTTGACATATGGAATGCAGGCTTGGGAGTTGTTTCACTACATTGTTTTCAAGGATCTATAGCTGTGGAGGCTTTTACACGAGAAGCCTGCTTATTGGATGCTATTGGTATGTGAAATTAGTAATGGCAAATACACAAAAAAAACTATCAAAATAAAAAAGATAATTCATTTTCAATAGCAAAAAAATACTACAAAGATTAACAGTAATGCAATTTAGTTTGGAAAAAGAAATGATTTTTGTGTTTTAAATAGGCATATTTCAGGGTATATTTTAAGGCTGTTATAATTCATTAAGTTTCTACCTTACCTTATCAGGTTCTTAAAAGATTATATCAAGAAAGTCATGTAGATAACGTGACAACAAAAAGGTAAAATAATTATAAGAGAAAGTTCTAATAATTTGGGAGATAATTTCAATTTAATTAGGTCAGGTTAAAAAAGCAATAACTTTTTCACTTTCTAAAGTAAGCGTAATGCATAGGATTGTTCTTTTCTTGTTATTTAATTTAACAAGGATTTACATGTTGATGTAGATGCAGTAGTGCAGGATTTCATTATGTTTAAGAAATAATCTCTGCTTTAATTTTTTTAAGGATTGGACAATTTAACGAATTCTAAAAAAGGAGAATACTATGGAGAAGTGACAAAATGGACCATGCAAGAAAAATGCAAGCTAGGTGTTTTATTTTTACATCGTGCATTTCATATTTTTTTACATGAAGGCGAACGCCAAATACAGCCTATTAATATCAGTTCTAGGCCATAACAGATAGGCAGGCCAGCAATGTCTTTACTCGATAATTGCATAATATTATGATCTCTATACATACTCAAGAGTATTATGTGTATTTTAAAAATACCATTTTTGATGATTTTAGCAGTATTATTCATTTGTAGTTTCATAAATTAGAGCCTGACTATTAAATTTCCCAAATTCAGGATAGGAAAAGTATTTTTTTAAATATGGTATGCGAGTAGATTTGTGAATTCGTAATTTAAATTATTTTACATCACCTACCAAACAAACTAGGTGTAACATCAGGTGTACCTAATGAAAAAATATATTGCATAACATTAAATAGCAGGCAGATTTGATATTATAATACATTATTATCATACTTTGCTAAGGAGCTTTTGTATTGAAGGGTGTATAGACTTTTTATAAACCATCTTTTAAATCTGACGATTTTTAAAAAAAACAAATGAAAGGAATTCGAAGTTTCTACTATTGTGCAAATATTATTAACCATGACATTTGTAATGATTGTTAAAACAATCTACATTTTACTTATAACACTGTTTTGTAGGTCATGAATTAGGACACTTTGTTCAATTATGCAGTACAATCTATAAATAAACCATTTTTGAAAATGTTAGATTAGTCGTAAACAAATTATAAAGCTAATTAGGCAGAACTAGGTTTTCAATTGCCATTTATTAGACAATCATATACCATAAATATTCCCCAATAAAAATTATGGATATCTTTTCTTAAGTCAGAAAAACCGGGGTATATAAAAAATAGTAAGGCGAAGGAGAATAGGAATTCCCAACTCTTATTTTGAAAATAACGATACAAAAAATGGATGTAGTTGCAAAATAGGGGTTGGCTAAACATACATTTCATACTCATTGTACTGTCAATACGCTGCAGGCTTTAGAAATGGAAAAATAACTGACAAAGGCAGGCAGAAAAAAGCTTTAAAATTAGATAGACTTGTTTGTTAATCGATTTTATGCAATAAATGGTGGAGGAGGTTTCTAAATAATTAATATAATGTAGCTGCAGTTGAGAATAAAATGTTGCTATTACTTGACAAAATACAGATTATTTGGAAGCACAGCAGTATTTGTATGCAGTTACTGCAACCTCATAGTTTTTTTAATTGCAAGGATATTCATGCTCAACGTAATACTATATGTACATATACTTTGATGAAAATTTTTATGGAGGTTATGAATGACCTTTGTTGCAAAGTTATTTCTAAGAAAAGGAAGCTTTGCTTTGATTAGTTGAGATATTTTAAAGTGGTCTATTTAATTTGAAGTTAAACGTATCAACAATTTGTAAGCATTTTTTGTGGTGCTCGAGCAACAGTAAAAAAATCGAATCAAAGGACAACCACGGAGTTATTATTTTCAATTTTTGAATACCTTTGAATTGCATTAACATGTCTGGTCGACTTTAACTTCTATTTGGTGTTATCTTATGTGGTGAAATAGGTCTAGCTGAATACAAAATCGGCAGATTTGCCACATATTGTCATGTTTAGTTTTTTTCAGAAATGAAAATGTAGGTTTACATATTTCATATATTTACCTGAGCATACTAATCTCTTATATAAGCTGATTTTAATACTTGACATGTAAATACATAATAACATCAGTACTCATAAACTCTACCATAGTTTCCATCTTAAAAGTTAAGAAATCATTTTCAATTAACCAAAATAATATTTTATTTCGCCATTATACTGCACAGCTAGCTCTTTAGGCACATTGATCAAAATAGTCGAAAATATAAGTATAGTCATAGATTATATGACAATGCCTGACTTGTTATATAACGATCATTACGCATACTTCTCAGGAATTATATCAATAAATGGTTCCGTTAGCTGCCAGAACATTATCACAAATAGGTTCAACTGGGAATGAATAAGTTGTGGAAACAGTAAGTTCTGTAAAAGTACATAAATGATAACATTGTAATCAAGACTGAATATAATACATCTACTTGTGCATGTATAAGTTGGCCTTTGCAAGCTTTATGTTTCATGAAAAAAAAATTTTAAATACCTGGTTCATAGTAGTCGAAAACTCTTATAATAGCTGGTTTGTTTTCACGAACCTCAAATTTCTCAATAACATTGAAGCTGAAGCACTTTTTCATATGAGTTAGCTATATAGAGAAAACGTAAATCAATGTGATCCTCAAGACAATACTTTCCTAGTTTGACTTTCAAATATCGAGTATAAACAATGTAATTAATTATGACAAACCTCTTCAAAGTATAAATTTAAAAATCCTTCAGGTGAAATTTCCCATCTTTTCAGCTGTACTTCAACACTATTTTGCAGCTGGAATCAGAGCAATGTATTAATACATTTTATTTCTAATCATGGTTTACCTTGATTTATCATTAGTTACCACATCTAAACTGTTGGAATCAGCTTCAAATCCAGAAACCATTTGTACTTCGATCACAGCCATATTTGATGATGAATCAGCAAGTTTGTAGCTTTAAATGTGGAAAAAAATGTCTAAAGCAGAACCATACTTTCGCAATTTTTGTAAATAGACTGTTCTGTGAGAATTACCTAGTACAAAGTTTTAACTGCCTCATTGAACATATTTTTGGAACTGAACTGACATTCACATCCAAACTAAAGGCATCCGTTGGTCCATTATTCAGAACATTATATTTCACTGTAAACTGGAAATGAAATATGTTATTCGTGACATTTTCACTGCGTATACATGCATATTTTTGTAACAAATATATATATGCATGGTAAATGCAGGCGAGATTTAATCAACACAAATCTCACAAAAAATAAAGTTAGCCAGCCTTACCTGAACCATCACACATCCTATTCCATTTACATCAATATCCAGATGTGTTGGCAACACGGGAATTTTCTTGGTTTGCTGTACTAGTTTGTTTTCGTTGTTGACTTTAAGTGTGACATTCTCCATGTCGACAGAATCCAATTTAATTTCAAGAGAAACATTATCAAAATGAACCGAACTAGCATATGCAGCCAGTGCTTGTAGAGCAAGAATAGTATCCTATTTAAAAGGGTGTATTGATATGATATCATCAGCCTAAACATGTTCAACTAAACGGGCACTGAAAAAAACTGAAATTTTACCTGAGTTGAGACAAAACCGCCATAAGCATTTCGTTGCTTTGTCAGCCAACGCACTATTGACAAAGCATCGCCTTTGCTTTCCGCAATATTCTGGGTTACCAGAGCTAACAGTGCATAAGCAGTAATTTCAATGTCCGTGGCATGCGAAGCAGGTGTACCACCGTTAGTCCAATACAACATATCCCCTAAGATAAATGATAATTAATTAGGAAAATCTGCAACTGGATCAATTACATCTGTTGCAATTATTTAAGTAACTACCTTTACGTGTAGCCTGCTGGTTCAGTTGTTTTATATAAATGTTCGCCAAATCTTTCCTTTTTGCTAATGCAGCTGCGTATGCTTTCATCGCCAAAAGATACATATTCTCTTGCTTAGAAACATGTGATGATAAATAGTCAAACGTGGTGTTGACATGCGTCGAATTTGGTGCTGAGCCGGCTTCAAGTATAGCTATGAGGATGTAAGCAGCTAAAGACTGGCCAGTTGTATCACTTTCTAGGCCTCCCTGAAAGTGTATTTGATTAGTGGCTACAATTCAGAAATATATACAGTAGTTTTGTTCTCCAGGAACTTTCTTCCAAATTCAAAAAAATTCGAAAATATCAATAACAAAAAGTAGGTAGTGATTTTAAAAATAGGGAATTTTCAATGGATGATATTAAAGAATAAACATTTTGACAAACTAAAAGTATATCAATACCTGCATTGACTTGTGGAGAATCCTTCCTGTTGCCTTGAAGCTACCATCTGGCAACTGATTTTTAAAAATAAATCTTTCGCAATGTTTCAATTCATTCAAATCAATGTAGACAAAAGGTGCAGCTTGAGAAAATGACTTGAGAACGAAAGCAGTTAACCAAATGCTTCCACTTAAATCCATTTTGCCAAAAGCACTGTAAGATCCATCTTGATGCTTATAATTGAGCTGGCGTTGATATCCTAATAAAGACCTCAATAATTTCAGTAAAGGGTTTTAGTGGTAATCTTTGCACGTGATCTGATTTCCATACCTGTTCTTAAATGATTTATCACATTTTTCTCTATATCGTCAGTCAGTTGTCGTGAATTTGTCAAATATTGCAGAACATAAATGTTAGGAGCAAAAAGTATCATATTTTGTTCTCCACAACCTATAGGTAGTCTTACTAAACTTTCCAGCCCTTGAATGGTTGGGCCCATGAGATCCCCTATAAATTAGCCATAAAATTAACTCTGTCAACCGTAGTTACAACCTGGTCCATAACATTTACAATTCGATTAGTTTAAAACACAGACCAATAACGCTAACAGATGCTTTTTCGGAACCTTTGATTACATCTCGAGGAAGAGTCAGGTCAAATTCTTTGCTAAACGTCTTTTCAGATTGTCCTGAAAATGTTTGAATTTTAAATTATTAAAATTCGTATCTATTACATGCATTTACTTCAAAACACGAATCCTACCCTGTTGACAAATCCATGAAGTATTTGAAAATTCTCTTGGGAATCCCTGAGCCTGTTATAAAATTTAAGAAGAATTAGTTTTACAAAGTTCGACGGAGACTATCATGTAGTGATATATTTTATTTAACACTAGATCGATTAGTATAGTTTTAGCTACACCTTAATTTTTTTTTTGAAATGAGGGAAGAAATCCATTGATAAAGAGTGTCCATAAATTCCTAATCGATTTTGTCTGGTAATTTCATCTAGAATTATTTAGCTTATTGCAGAAATCATGATAATGTAGCCTATTTTCAAATTTCTGGTACATGGATATTAGAATTTAGTTGTTTTACCTATTTTGAGATAAAAATGGCTCAGTGTTCAGCCTGAATCTTAATAAAGTTAAACTATAATGTTATCATGAAATTTGAAGTAGTCTTTTACAAGTGCTCTCACAAATAAAAATACATAAATACGATTTATAGACAACCTATATACTGTTTGTTTTACTTCTTTCATGCATGGGTTTTACTAAATTAATAAAACACACAAACTTACCTTCACAACAATAAGATTTGTAGCAGCATCACTGGCAATTACATTAGCTACTTCATTTTCTGATTTGCATATTTTTGAAATATTGCTGCGGACTGAATGAGCATAGACAGTGATATTTATGCTGCCAATAAAAGAAGGTCGGATCCAAAACTTGTGTGTATGCGGTGAACCGCATAAGCAGACATGAGTGCTGCTGGAATTGCTAACAAGTGTGTATTTATCACTGCCTTCAATAAATATCCTGACCTACACATAATATGAAAATTATTATTTGTATGGATTAAAAAAATGCAAATGTCTTAATCATATCACATACGTACTGGAATGCATTGGGAGAGATAGTTGAAAACTGTCACAATAATGGGTGCAACTTCCTCATTTTTCACCGAAAACGGCATAGTGAAGGATAAAAAGAACGCTTGAAAGCCTCGCACTGAATCTTGCTGCGAAACACCAACACCCTTCTTTTCTGATAAACAGAAAGCGGTGCCTATCCAAGTAGTGATGCTGTGTGGGAGTTCTCGTTCCAGTTGTAATGTTCCATTTTTTCTATAAGAATGCACCTTATTTAGGATTTTGCAAATATTCGTTTAAACAAAAAAAATTAAAACAATATAGGTAAGTTACCCAACATGATGGAGTTCCCAAAGCCATGTCTCGGGGAAGTAATCACGAATTTCAACTGAAGGGTTTTTGACTTCTGGTAACGATTCACTAACTATTTGTGGCGATACATCAAATGCAACAATCGGATGATTGTGCATTCTAGTTCTTTCTCTGGGTGCTCCACTTCGAGCTGATATATGCTAAACATGAAATATTGTGTGACAGAAAATAAGAAGCAAATTCATATCCATACATGACCTGGTAACTTCAAAAAAAACTAGTCAAAATATTGCAAAATATTTCAAAATTTCCATATATATATACACTGGTCGGTTTTTTTTTTGCCTTTGATGTTTGGTGTTCACTCTGACCTGAAAACATTGCACCATCTACCCATTGGGATAAAACGCTACCACGATATAACTATACATAGTAACCCCTCAATAGCTCAAATTTAAAGTACCATTCTAGCCATGGGCAATACATCGTCCATTGCATGCATCGGCCGATCTTCTTCGTTTTCGAAATCTTCTTCGTAATCTTCGTATTCATTGTATTCATCAATGCTAAAAAGAAATATAAATATTTGGGAGAAAAAATAGATTGATGGAAGTAATTTCTTATCTAGCAAGGCTAACATAATTAATTAGCAAGCCAAACTAAAGATTAAGCAGAAAGCTTTCCTCCAAAATAGCAGCAATTAAAAAGAAAAAAATTATTTTACAGGGAAGTGGTTAAAAATCATGGACTGCTTTTGACCCTCTGGAGGTGGGGCACGTGCCCCGGTGCGCCCCCCTTCCTTTGGGTGTGCCACTGATCGCAGAAATAAATCTTTTTTATAAATACGGAATTAAAAGCATAAATCAGCTTTACAAATATCTATTGTATTTATGGACATGCATATATATATCATAGTCACATAGTGAAAAAGTAGAGCTTCATGAAACACAGAATTGTACTATGTGACTATGGCATATATACAAATCTACAAAAAGTTTATTAAAATCAATACCTTTGGTGACATGGTGGAGTTTTGAAGTCTATATTTGAAATATAAACCAATCCAGCCTCCTTTAAGATACAAAATGCGAGTTCATGATAAATATGCACTAGTTTTTCATTCAATTTGTGAGTCACTTACATTAAATGCTGCATCACTATCAACATAACTCGACTCCTGGGGTTCATTTCGGAAATAATATGCTAAAGTTGGCAAAATATAGACAAAAGTAATTAGCAAAATTTTGCCTTAAAGAAATGAATATTCGAAACAATTTTAATTACGATGATAATATCTGCGATGATAGCAAATATTCCGTTTGGTGCTTGATGTGGCTTTTTTTGGATATGTCTTTTCAAGAGCCTGAAAAACCTTAATAAAATGTGGCTGCATTGTATAAAACATTAAACAGCACATGGCAAAGTTTTTCAACAAACAATACAAAACTGACAAATTTAATACCTTCTCAATACCAAGAAAGCTGTCTGAAGATAAAAGATGTGCACTTTTATCTACAACACTAAGAGCACAAATACTCTGTGGGTGAGCCATAATTTCGATGACAGAAGTTGTAGCAGGCAGGATTTCGTCCTTATCAAACGCGACTGTAACCTATAATTAAAAATAATCCTAAATCAGAAGTATAGTGCTTGACAAAATTCAATAGATAATCAACAAGGAATCAGAAAACTTACATTGTTCTCAAAACAGTTTTCCATAGCAATTGTCTGACCATCACTTACTATCTCATTATCTTTTCTTATATAATATACAAGAAGTTCCGCTAATGGGCTCATTTGTGGTAAAATTCTGATTGGCAATGTAACGCTTCCAATATCTAGTCCACCACTTTCCATACTTGTTTGTTCCAATTTATTATAAAAGTAAGTTTTATTTTGGTTATTGAGCAACCTTCCTCGTGCCATTATCTATAAAGAAAATAATATTGAGCCTCTTATGTTTCTGATGCAAATGCAATTTCCCAAATAAAAAATTAAATAAAAAATACTTGATAAAAGAAGGTGATCTCTTTGATATTTCTCTCAGTCATCGTAAAATTCACCAGCAGATCAAATCTATTATCAACACAACCAACTTTATGATTTATTGGTTCAACTTGTAAATAGCTTTTTGTTGGAGAATACCAGCTCTTCAATGATCTTTGCATATACGTCTTCCTTAAACCTGATGATCCCTAATTAATTTGAAAGAGATTATTATAATGGACAAAGACCTGAAAATTAATGTATGCGTTTCCTGTTTGTTATAAAAATGCCCTTAAACTATTGGATAAATTCAGTTTCTGCCTCACTTGCATTTAAGTACGTTCACTTTACCTGCACAAAAATGGTGTACGTTTGGCTTTCACCAAGTTTAATAACGAAATTCACTTCTCCAAGATGATCAGTCCTATAATTCCTTTCGAAATGCGTTTCCCCATTTGATTCCACTTTTAGGACCATTTCTTCATTAACAGCTGGAATTCCATTGCGATGTTGAACAAGAATCTGATAAAAAAGTTGAATATGCTTAATCTGTTATGTCTGCAATGCAAAAAAATCAACAAGATGCCATAATACCTTGCCAAAGTATGACATTCTCGGTTTAAAATGCAACTTTGACTTAAAATCAACTTGTAACCGATCCTTAAATATTTCTTGAGTTTTCGACTTATTCATCTTTACTCCTAATTGTAAAAAAAAAAAAACAATCAACATCTTTCCATTTGTTATCTGTGTACATTAATTTGAGTTTTTCATGATTTTGTATTCATATGAGCTGATATGAACTAGGGTATTCTCGAATAAATAATATAAAATTATTTTGCGAGCCTGATGGCCGACCTATTAGGCAAGGTCTTGTTTTGTCACTCAGATTTTTGTCAGCAACACACCACATAATCATTATTATTTTACTTGATCTTTTCATGTAACGTTTGATAAGATTTATCTTTAAATAGTGGTGACTGCCTTGTCAGATTTTGTTATTATTTGAACAACAACGACTTTGTAATCACGTGCATACAGTTCATGAGTCGATTTTACATTTGAATAAAAACTTATTTCGTATTTATTCTAAATCTATTAGATTTATGTAAAATATTATTTTAGTGCTACAATTCAATAATTTATATAAATTTAAACCGTCATAGCTACAATAACACCATGAAAATGTACAATATAGTAGATTTAAAAAATATTAATCCTAAAGTTTCCCCATAACAAAAGCAAGTTCCGGGTGCGCTACTGGACACTGCTGCTTTATGAGAACGAAATAAATGAAAGTCATAAACCTTACCTGTTCCATGTTCAATTACTTCCGCAAAGTATGTGATAGACACGAGAGGCGTAAAATGGGTTATTTTACGATGATACACATTAGGAACGTCATTAGTAAAGTTGCTTCGCAACACTTTCAATTCATTACAACCCCGAATCTACAAAACATCAATTATAACGTTATATATTATGAAGAAGAGCCTGATATTCAAATACTAGTAAAACATTCACGTACCAGTTCAAATGACACATTTGGCAAAATATAAGACGTATGCACAGTTAATATCCTAGCTCCCAAATTGAGTTTACCATGTACCGTGCGACCATATGTGTAGCTATAAAATATCAACAAAATCAACAAAAATGCAAACCAATTATTGAAAATGGAAACGTTCACTCGCATATACATACTGAGCACACACTTTCCAAGTAAAATGTTGGAAGTCAGAGAGTAAAACATCTGGTGTAATTAAAGTTATTTCAAATTTTGGTAACACTAAGAATGAAAAGGTAAGCATGAGTATTTATTAATTAAAATCAAGTCATGCTATATTTAAATATGCAGGATGACATGGATTTTCAACGTATTTGTAAAAATGTTGCAATAAACCTTATCAACCATTGCTTTCTTTACATCCGAACAAAGTCAGGCAAAATGGACAATTTATATACTAAATATGATTATTTGGCAGTTGTATATACATTATATCAGTATATTTTAAAAGATGCATAGTCACTGTACCATACTCTTGTACATGAAATGCTTGCTTCTCCTTATTTCCGAATCCATTTTCCACGAATATATTCCATTCACCCAAAGGTGGTTCATCTGACAGCTCATAGGACAAATCAGTCAGGCCCTTTTCTATATGCGGGTTTTTCCATTGCGCAAGACGCACTCCTGAAGGGTTTTCTATCCACACATTAGAAACCTTTGGGATAGAATTGAATTGAATTTTCCACCGATTCATTCATCACTGATGTTGTGACGCTTTTATTACCATTCAAAGTATGATATCAAAGTTTTTAATGAATGAAATTCAGTGTTCAATTGAAACACACAAGCATCACTGGACTCATCAAATATCAAAAGTAATTAAAATATCAATTTTATTTGTTAGAAAAAAATTTAAAAAGCTAAACAATATTAAAATAAATGTTGCAATTGTTCATCACATATATTGATATACAAATTTAGGATTTCTTGAAATCAACTTTTCGAATCACAAGCATTTGCATTGATGATTATTGTATTGGGCTAAGATCTTATTCTACTCTTCAAATACAACTATAATAAAAGCTTGATTTACTTATATAACATGCCAGAATTTAACTACCATATTTAATAATAAAAAAAAAACCATTGGTACGACTTACAGGATCGAGGCCTGGTAGCAATCGGTTAGTCAATCGAAATATTCTAAACCGAACTATAACAAAACACTTGGTAATTTTTTAATGGAATATATTGCTAACTATATCAACGAACCAGCTTACCATTTTGGCCATGTTTGTATACTTTCTTATCAGTTTCAATAAACGTCATCCACGAGTTCTTGCTTATTTCCACTTTACCCTCGTTTTGAAATGTGTATTGGTGCGAATCGAAATTTCCATGCAACTTGATGATTCCAGAGGACTTGGATGTTTGTGGTATTAATAATTGAAAACACGAACTTTTTCCTAGCGTATGAAAAAATTGCCCTCTTATTATCTTTCAAAACACACCAATATTTAACTTTTCAAACTTACCTTGGATAATGGAGGATGCAGTAGAAGCAATTATCTTGTTATCAATAGCTAATTTCACATCAATAGTACCATTTGCATCTATGTTATGGAATGATATGCACATCGTCTCATTTGTATTCACATACAACGTATTGGGGGCCGTAAATAGAAATCCTCTAGAAAAAAAGAACCTTCCATTTCATAAAAAAATCATTATTTCCAGGAACTCTTCATGTTTTAAATTAATGATGTTACCTATTTTCAGATTTAATTCCAATTATGGTAACGGCAAAGATTACACCAAATAGAAGTTTCAGTCGACCAGACATATTAATGCGAATCAAAATTATTCAAAAATTTAAAATAATAATTCCGCTGTTGTCTTTTGATTCGCGTTGTATTCCGATGCTCGAGCTCAACAAAATGTGCTTACAAATTGGCTTGACACGTTCAACTTCAGATTAAATAGACCACTATAAAATGTCTTAACCAATCAAAGCAGCTTCCTTTTCTTAGAAATAAATTTGCAGCAATTAACGTCATTCTGAGCCTCCATAAATACTTTTATCAAAGTACATTTAACATATAGCATTACGCTGAACATGAAATTTGCTTGCAGTTACAAAAGCTATGGCTCTGAACAGAAAACGATAACAAATTAATCTTAATTGCAGTGTCAGTTTTTGGTGCTACATATCGGATAGGCGCAAACGTCTTTCATGCAATTTGATCTCATTCGTATTTATTCACAAAAAAAATATATTCGGGGAAAACACTTCTAAGAAGTAATTTAAAAATTTTCAGTTTCATTTCATAAATTATGTATGAATGTCACAATATGACCAATGTTTAAATTTTGTGAATTTGATTCTCACCAATCCTTGTTTACAGCTGATCAAATAAATTGCGCAGCAATTTCTTCCACATCAACCCACATTTAAAAGCAATGATAACTCATGATCTTGTTATAAATACATTACCATTATAAACATAAGGTTTATAAGTTAGGATTTCAAACTAGCTGTCAGCATTAGCTTGAAATCTTGTGCAATCGTTCAATTGGAACATAAGTTCAACTGAACTGTTTCTAGAAATATTAATGTTTAATGGTTCCTAAATAAGCTCAGGGTCATCAAAGCATCTAGGAGTTTATTGCAATGCTTTTTGCATGCTTTTGGGTCAGGCCTGTATTTGAATTTTTTAAAAAATTGCATATCAGTGCTAAGATATTAAGACGTAAGTGCAATAAAACGGATATCAGAGCAAGAAAAATTAAAGTGAGAGAACATTCGGTTTTGAATGGAGTAACAAGTAGGGCAGAAGTGAGAATCTGCATAGAAAAGAACAAGTGACATGATAACATAGACAGAATTCTTTTTATTGTTCATTAACAATTAAACTGGGCATGATTCCTGCTGGTTTACAAAGAACGGATGCACAGAGATACAAAATCTGTCTGTAGAAAAAGCTACTATAATAATATGATGGAACTGAATCAATGTGCATTGCCCAGGCCAATATTATTAACGTATCTTTCAAAAAAATTGGCGTTTTCTAGATGGATTACACGTGAAATTTGGAGGCAATTCATTACATTCATACCAAAACCCTTCTGAAACATCTAGCCCTGAACTACACCCTATGTCATACCCTGGAAAAATTGCAAAAGCTTGATATCTCACTGTAAAAGATCAGAAACCTGTTAATTCTTGCTAAGAAAAACTGCACAACCCAATTGTAATGGCTATTTACAAATTTCCAACATGACTCTGCTAAAACGCGTTCTTGAATCATAGGTTGTGCTCACTTCATGATGGGAGTAAAACCAGTTTTTGAAACAAAATGGCGGTACGATACTGGTTACACTGGAAGCCAAAGCAGAATAACACTTGATCTAATGCTCATACGTTGTAAAATTCAAGTCAAGTTATTGGTATAATGTGGCCAAGAACAAGGGGCGAGTTGTTTAGGGCACTAAAGGGAATCTTCGGCTAATCTGAATTTGGTATTACCACCCCAACTTTTTGTTTTTCAACCAGCAGCTCACACCCAAATGTTTATACATAATTTGTTTGTTAATAGAAACTGAGTTTCTTATTCAATTTCTGGGGTGGCAGGAAAGACTCAGTCCCACACTCGTATTCCCGTCTGATTTCGAAAAAGCAGCAACCAATTGCGTGAATGACTAAGACGACCAAATGAAGACTTGAGCAGCAATTTGTGAATGACAGGAAGAGGGGAGCTTTGAAGTTGAAGAGAATATTGATGATAGTGGAATACGGAGGACACAGAATGAGGCTGGGAGGCAGTATTAGAGGCAAATAGAGTGGCACTTTAGTATCCAGACAACTCGGCAAAGGTGAGGTCAAGCTCATCAGAGATAGCTTTGTATTTTTCTTTCTCATGGACCAATTCATCTATAAGGAAATAAAAGAAAAAGGTTTAAGATTCAATTATAGTTACACAGATTCAATATGATATAAATCCGCCACCATAACCCATAGAACAGCGTGTGAGACTGCAATAATAGAAGGCAGCAAAGCGTCCCTAGAGATGACAAGTCAAGCCACCGCATGAATTCAAATGTCGAAGAAAGAAGTTATGCTGTAGTTTAATGTTACAGAACACATTCTAAAATGCAAAAATGTGGCATGCAAAGCATACAAACTAAGTTATAAAGCAGGTAGTATCTATTCAGGAAAATTCAAAAGAAACGTGCATTGGTCTACTTATACCAATTAAAAATAACCTGATTCAGTATTCAGTTTTTTATATCTAAAGTAGATGACATACATGAGCACAATAGGCTAACTTGAAATGATTTTCATTAAAAAACAAATGAAATCCATAAATATTTTGCTTGTAAGCACATGCCTGGAATAACTAGAAAAGCAATGCACTGATAAAAAGTGATATCAAAAGTAAAGAAAGCTGCTAAGCATTTTTCTATGGTGTTAATTGCTGGAAAATAAGTTGTTCATGCCAATATGAAATGCAAAGATTCAAATTAAGCATGCAAAATAAGCAGTCTCACATAAATTTAAAAAAATTATACTCTGCAGACACTGGATTGCAACCAGAAAAAATGTTCGTTAAAATGAGCAATAGAATTTATGAATTTGGAATTTTAAAAATCAATGTAATAATTTTCTTACATATAACTAATTAACCTAATTAAATATGGAAGCCATAATTAATGAGGATAACTACATTTGGGATTATATCTTAGTTCTAGGAATCAAATGTCTGCTCTGCACTTAATTAACACCAAACACTCCAAACATTGAGATAAATAAAAACTAGGCATTCAATTAGTTTGTAAATAAGAAATGCACTATGGACTTCCAACCTGATATTTTGCATGCAAGGGCCAGTGGTTAGGGTTCACATAGATTGGATGTCTTGTAATGTGGCTTCCACCTCGTCAGACAATCGTTTGCTGAGCTCCTTCTCTGACAACAAATCGTCTGCAAGACATTACACTCACATACTGAGGTGGTTAGGACAAAAAGCAATTTAAAAAAAAAATGAAACTGAAAACAACAAGTCTGCTAGAAAAACTCAAGTCTTGAAACCATTCCAAAAAAGGCCATACCAAATGTCATTACTATCCTCCACCTATGGCTCATGCAATACTAATAAACAATCATGAAACTCAAGAAGACTAAAACTTAAAGCTGGTCTAAAACCAATTCAGTGGTAAGCAAGTGCTCAGTGAAAATGTGGCGGAGTTATTATTAGAAAAGATTGGCATCTTCCATGCCATTTGGGAAACCTTCAAATCATGAATAAGTTGTTATTATTATTAACACTTGAGTTATAAAAACAAAACCTGCCTGTAACAAGAATGCGGGTAATAGGCATATTTAAGAGATTGAATTTTTGTGACAATCTTTTATCATAACAAGGCACGAAGATAAATTACAAAAGCATTAACAAGAATGAAATTAATTTGGCTGACAAATCTGGTGCCTTCTGTTTCAACCCAAAACTGAATCATTTGAATGGATGGTGAAAAACTTATCAATTAATGTGGTTTTTCATCAGTAAATAAAATTATTACCTTCCAATCTATCCACTTCCTTCTGGAGCTTTTGAACAGACCTTTCAGCGAATTCAGCACGGGCTTCAGCCTACATTGAATCAAAAATACTTTTAAAATCAATGGTCTCCAAACAATAATTTAATGTAAGATAGTAAAAAACCGTTAAATTGACCTCCTTCAGCCTTGAAGTCATTGTTCGGATCTGCTCCTCGTAACCTTCCTCTCTTTGTGTGGCCTAGGGAAAACAATGACCAAGATTAGTACATTTACTAACTTATTCAATCTTACAAAAACGTGTTAATACAGGACATACCTTTTCTTCAGACACTTCTAGGGATTTCAAGTTGTTACCAACAACACGCAATTCTTCCTCCAACTCTACGATCTTACTGTAAATTTAACACGTTACGATTTTAGCATTTAAAATACATTATTAAACATACAGAACGTGCCACGCCCACTACTGCTAACTCTCACACATGCCAATAAATCAACGTTAGAATACAGTATTCCTTGCATGAACAACAAATTTCTAGGCACCAAAAGCTATTATAAAATCCACATTTTTTATAATTATTAAATGGAATTTTGCCGACACCAAATTGTATTGGTTTCAATTTTTAAGGAGGTTTGCACCTCGATGCTAAAAAAGTATGTGTTCATTTTTTTGGAATGGCAACCATAACAATCATATCAATAACAACACCAATACAAATAAAAGTTTTAGTCAGTCACAGTCCACACAGGTTATTTTTGATGGCGATTAAACATGAACACTCAGGTAAGCTTAAGATAATGATAGTTTAAAATCAGTTCTATATTGGTATTTTCTTGACAATTTTAGGAAAAAAAACCTAAGAAAGAACCTAAGAATTTATTAATTCCTTTAATTATTAATTTTCAGTGGCCCGGTTTCATGTCAAAACCGACTCACCTCTCGCCATGTTCTGCTCTTTCCTCAGCTCGTTCTAGATCGCCTTCAAGCATAACTAACTTCCGTGCAATCTGTCATTGGTTTGTCCATGCACGTGGTACAGATTGGAAGGCAACAAATAAAAAACACATGCAGATCAAAACACAAAAATAGAAAAGGTGCATGCAGTGTACAATGTTAAAATTAATCAAAATAATATTTATAAACGAAGAAAAAGGTCCAACTAAATATCCTAAAACGTATAGAAAACAAGGGTATGTTAGTCGTGTATGTGCAAACATTGAACCATGATCATTCACTTCAACAGACAGAACCACAGCTCACACATCACACAAGAGGCAAAATCGCCAACTTACGATTCACCAGTTTCAGCGCGTTCTTCAGCTCTTTCCAGATCAGACTCAACCATGGCCAGTTTACGGGCCACCTGTGTAACACATAAGAGAACAACTCCAGCCACCATGTATACCAAGTCAAAGTATCCAAAACAATTTCACAAAGTTACACAAAAATTATTCAAAAAAGTATCACACCATCCAGACTAGTATTCAAATGATATGAAAATCGGTTATCTTGACCAAACATTTTTAGGAGAAAAAAAAGGTAGTGCAAACATGTAGTTCGAGATTTAGTTTTTTTTATCACATTCGTGGCACTGCCTTACATTTACAAATAATTTAGCATCAGTCTAAGCAAATTAACATCCTGGAATGTAACTTGTTACTCAGGGATCAAACAGCCATGAATGCTGAACAATTTGCAATCGCATTTACAGTGAAATATTGCTGAACTTAATTTTTGTTAATTTGTGAAACTGATTACTTTCATGCACAATGACAAACAATAAGACTATTGCAGATATCAGCAAACTGGCAGTATAAAACCTGCATGAAATTCAATATTTTAGTAGAACTTTGGGGGTCGAAATATACTACTGAAACTAGAACAAAAGTCAAATGAAAGTTAGTGGTAGATATCACGTCTTTGCATCATTTTGGGTAGTATGCTCCAGAGATCGAAACGATCTGTCAGTTTTGAGCCTTGAACACAAAAACTGACAATGCTTCTGAAAGCAAACTGAATTGTAGCAAAAATATTGCATGCAGTTATTTATTGTGGCTATTCCATCCTGATAATCGGATCTAAAACAAACAATGCAGGCATAAACTAATTAATGCAGGGAGGCTACTAGGGAACCACGCTGAGGGTGCCACGCCATGCAACAAGAGATGGAAGCACAGCAATTCTTGCATGTAATCCAAAATGATCTGTAGTAACGACCAATTGCTGTTTTTCAAAATAATTTAAATAATGCCCCTGCATACTTTTATTTGTAATGGCATGGAACATCCATGGCATTTTTTCCTTCCCCCCCCCTCCCCCCGAAAAGGATTTAGTCAAATTATACAGTCATGCAAGATCACAAGTCAAGATTTGCAAATGCTACCACCTCTACATGCAACAGGCGTCACCTCATCATATTTCCTGTCAGCCTCCTCAGCCATGAAACGGGCTTCCTTCAGTTGGTTTTCCAGACCATCCATACGTTCTTCATCTCCCATGCTCCTGTTCTCCAATACCTTGCGCATACTGCGAGAAATGGGAGGAAATGTGTACCATCAAAACCCGCTCCCACAACCGCTTAAACCCTTTTTCGGTCTTGCATTTCGCGCCAACTTTGCATACCAAATGGACTTTTAGATTTTGGTAGAACTAGAGGTTCTTGGAATGTAGACAAAATCTAACAGGAAGACTAAGCATTTCACGTCTGTGCAATCAAAATCAAAAGTCTATTTGGGTTCACTATGATGCTGCCATAGCGTCAAGAAACCTGTTTGTGCGTTCCAATGGTCACCAACCATTGGACAATTACCCACCTCTTCGTATTTCTTATCAGCTTCCTCTGCGATTTGCTTTGCCTGTGCAAGTTGCGCTTCTATAATAGTTACTCGATCATCTTCCATATTTGTTCTGTTTTCTAAGGCTTTCCTAACACTATATGGATTAAATAGATACATGACAACAAACAAATTTATTTAGAGCAGTGTTGATTTCAAGCACATTGACTAGGAAAACAAATGTCACCAAACAGTGAAATTCTAAGCATGTGAAATCAGAATTTTATTTTAGTAATGCTTTGCATTTCAATGTGTTTGAAATAAAGCACTAGTGTTAAATGGAAATTCAACAATTCACAAACATGCTACTTTTACGATATGCCCTCAATATCAAACAAATGCAATTTCATGAAAATACTGAATGTAATTCAGTGTTTAGAATTGCATTTATTTCTGAAAATGTTAGATATAATCGCCGTTTATCCCATGTTATTTTGCAATAGGCCAAGGAAAAACTAAACAAACTTTCTTCTTATGGTGTTAAGTTAACATTTTATTGATATCATATAAAAATCAGCAGTTTCAAAAATGCATTAATCACTAATTATCAACAAAATTTATTTGAATGGGAGGAGCTTCTAACCACATTACAACATGGTTGCATAAGTAAATCATAATAAGTCATATGATTTTGATGTCTTAAATTCTCATTGGAAGTAATATGGATTACATTTAGGCATACATGTGATTAGATTTCTAGCATTTGGTTTAATTTTGCTAACCAACCATTATGCAACGTATGTCGTGGTTAGTTAAGATTACATGTAATATAAATAATATTAGAAAGCAAAAATATTCTTTCCAGCAATATAATAAACGTTTGTTAGCAATAGCATTAGTAACACATCCCAATCAACGTTATATGCTTTATTTAATTCCCTTTACTGGTCAAACTGAGTTGACCTACATTTGGCATAATTTCGTTTTCTTCACAAAACTAAAAAATCAAGCGTCAAGGCACTTGTGGTGGCATTTGCAATAAATCACAGAAATTAAAGAAAACCTAGTGCATTTTTATTATGCCTAAGCTCCTTTGAGATTAAAAACCCATGATTTTTATGGGTTGACTTTTTTAATTTGGAAGATACTATGTTTTTAATTGACTCTGGTTCTATTGATCAAGAAAGTGAAAACAGTTTATCAAACAATACTAACCGTTCACTTTCATCAGCAGCATGTGAAGCCTCTTCCAGCTTTGCAGTGGCAGTCTTAAGACGTTCCTCAGAACGTTCAAGATCCTCTTCAAGCAGCTGAATGCGCCTGTTAAGGGCAGCTACCTCACTCTCTGCCTGTTTAAGAGAAAAGCACAAAAATTAAACAAATTATCTACATTCTAGGTGTAATGTACAATGGCTCCTATAATGGAACGGAGTCGCTCTCAAATAACCCAATATCTCAAAACTCATCCCATTTGGATAATGCTTTGTCAATATCATAGAGAAAAAATCAATTACGAACCAGGGGCCTATTCATTACTTTGAATTCCACAAAAAATAATTAGATATTGTTATATAGCATAGCGCATAAACCATTAACTTGGATTTTTACCTTCTAAAATAAAAATTGGGGATAAACATTAAGTGAAGACAATGAGGTTAATACTGCATAATTATTTAAACTGTGCAAATTGTTGAGTTTAAAAACGTCCAGGAGTCTCAAAAATGGCATTTTTAATTGTTTCCCGAGTTTTCTTTGAAATCCAAACTAGCCTACCAACAATATTGGCAGGTTTATGGTGGGTCAATTGTACCTATATTTTAATAGGCCTTCAGTGTGTAGATCATTTATGGAATCACAGTTGACTTCATACTGTCGACACAATTATCTCTACATAAACGAGCGTGACAGGAAGTGACTCGATTCGTAAGGGATGAATGAGCATAAATGTAGGCCTACCTGTTATCAGTAGGCCTACACCCGTATTTATCACCAGCTTTTGTTTATTAGTCAAATCGAAAATGCAAAAATAGTATTTCATACTAGAAAAGGCATGCCTAAATGTACTGAACATTTGGCCTGCTAGCTAAACCCTTGACATTAATGTCTTAAATGCAACATACACTTCCTGTTACATCCCACGGTTGATTAACCTAGTAATCTGGATAATTTCGTTTACTAGTATTGAGAATGGAGCAGCTAAGATACGAAAAATTATCAGGTAGACTTATTACATGCCAACATCTCACATTTCGTATGCTAAATTCTTAGTGGACCTATTTTTTAAAAAATGATTATAGAATTTGCCCACAACAGTTGACGATAAACTTAAACAATTGCAGTACAACTCCGTCTTTAATTTCAATTGAGAAGAAGTCACCAATGGCGACATACTCCCACTATAACTACCATTCAATTGCTTAGTTTATCGTGAGATGACCTACTTACAAGCAGCAAGTTAAAGTGGATTTAAGCTGACCTTTTTCTTCACCAATTTTGGTCAACATTTCGAACAAACAAGAATGAAACTAAATCACTGGGGCAAATGAAAATGTTGCACCACAACGGTGATAACGCTGCAGGTTTTCGAAACCCGATTGGGGAATCACAGATTGTGAAAATGCCGGTTTACGCTCATGTAGATAGCATTTATGTTAAACATCGCATTAAGTATCTTGTCGAAATTCGGGCTCAACAACTTCAACTACACCCAAAGTTCACTACCACGAGAAATGAATTTAACGGAACAATGATAAAAATGCCAACCGACAACTTTACGACACTGTCCCGAGGTCTTTTACGCCAAATGTAAGGCTTGAGAAGGTAGCAGATCTGGCAACAGTGAGAGGCAGGTTGAGAAGGTATGGTAGGAAACTATCTTAGCATTCATGAGGTCATGAACCATGTATAAACCAGGTCACCTGAAGTCAACTTTTCATGTGCATGTACAAAAAAACCGAAAGTTTGATAGAGATGATGCACTGAACGATGGATAAATGAAGCCTAGTAGCACCTAGCCTATGCAATTATGTTTATATCAGACTAACAGTCAATTTAGACCAAAAAAATGGTCTACGTAAAACCGCCACCTTTTTGGTGGCGGATCCAGCAGGGGAGGAGCACTGGACGACCCCTCCTTGTCGTTTTTCTGAGATTTGTTAATATCCCCTGTAACTACAAATAAAAATAAATAAAAAAACGTTTGGTTTGGCTACATAACCTATGCTTTCAACAGGTAGGTATAGATATGTGACCACTTATAGAATGACAAAATACCAATATTGGTAGTATGGAGTGATGCATCCATCGTTTTTCTGGATTCGCTACTGATGCCGACTATTGGCCTGTTTAAACCGTTATCACCATTGTTATGCAATAAACACGTAAATCACTGGTAAAGGCTAGGCAGGCACTCATACTAGGAGCTAGCGGTGAGTCAGCCTACTGCTGCTAGTCACCGTTGAAAGAACATTCCCTTTTATGGACGATGTGCCTGCAAATACATAGCAGAATTGAGAAGCCTTCCTTGTCAAGGCTAGGAGCAAGCTAAATGAGAACAACCCACATACCTAATTTCTAATTGCATCATTTTACACTATTTAAGCCTAGTTACCCTAAATATCAACTTGGCAATGCATTCTTAAGCGATGTAATCCAGCCATGGGATCTGAATGCAGAAGCTCTAAAAAAACTTCCTCAATGGAGTTTTGAAATTTGCTCTGTATATAGAGTTAAGCCTTTATCTTGACTTATCCGATCAACCTTGGAAGAAGTTATTTTTTTTGCAAACAAGTATGTGGAGTATCGAGCATAGGCTAATATACCAACTTCACTATTTATATAAACGCCCACTTAAAATTTGTAAGGTGTTGACACAGGATATGAGTAGGTATCTTTTAAAAAAATGCAAATAAAGTTAAGGCAAGACTGTGGGGAACGGGGAGTCTTTTTTACTGAAATATAGCCTAGTGGTCGACAGGAAAGCCCACTACATAATATTATAGATGTCGCAATAAGCACACAGCATAACATATTTGAAGGTGTGGCATTCAGTTTTTGTCCAGGAAAGAACAATTGCAACAGAATTAAAAGTTCGTTGTCATCAACCTCAATCTACAATCTAATGAATTTTGAATGTCAAATCAAGAATATTTTACACAAAAGCTATCCAGAGTTGCACACATTAACGGATCAAGCAATAGTACCACATGCTTAAATAACCTACCATGTAAATTGTGCACAGCGTGCCACAACTTCAATCAGCTTTCGAATTACAGAACTCTAGTTTTTAAATTGGGCTGAATGATGTTGATTTAACAACAGGGTGTTATTTTGGTGCACATAATAGGTAATAAATAATAAGCCAGGAACCTAGCATTAAAATCATTTTGAAAACAACTCTGAAGTCTTGATTAACTGAACGTCTAATTACCCCGAATTCATCAAGTAAACCTGTTTGATAAATTCGAAGCCATCCTAACATAATTTGATGGATAGAAAAAGATCTGGCTTTAATTTAAAATTAAATCGATTGTCAACTGTTCAAGCCCAAGCAAATCCTTGCATAAGAATAACGCTATGCTTTATAAGCTCAAATTCCCTTTAAGAACAATGAAATGTTTGGCGCAGGTCGACATCTTTGCCAACAAACCACCGGCTTTCGAGCCAAACAATTTTAGGCTTAATTCCAGGTCATTAGGATGCAGGAGCACGCACAGGCACTCTCGTCCCAACTCGGAAAGGAGGTAAAAGCACAGATTAGGACTTTCACTGACCTGGCCTAAATTGGACGGTACTAAACTATTTTCCTTTTTACCTGCGACGCGACGTAATGGATTTTACAAGAGCAGCCCATACCATCTTGACTTTTTACGGATAATAGATTTGTTCAAATCTGCATTACACTGGGAGACCTGAATAACATTTCAAAGTTGTGAGCAACATGTCAATGCACTTAGGTCTTTTACACAACATTTGGAATTCAGTGTGTTGTTCTTGAATCACTAAATCTGCCCTCCTGTCCTGCTTGTACCCTGAAGCTCACTATGCTCATGCTGCCACAAAAAAAACATTTATTGTAATTGGAGCGTAATGATTTGTTTATGTATATTACCGGTATATTCGACGATAACCGTTTTTTAGATAGCGCCCATAAAAACCCAATGGTCCGGTTTCGTTTTGTTCCAAAAGATCATTTGGGGTCGGCGATCGGCCATACGTAACTGATGTGCCAAACGGCAAATTACAAGACAAAAAGAGTACGCTGATTACAGGTAAACTAATTGCTTCGCACCACCAAGTACATGGGGTTCTCGAAAAGCCCAAAAGATAAAAAAAACTGCGAACCCCCGGATGTGCCCAACCCCAAAAAAATGCCAGTTTTATGATCAGAAAATGCCTGAAAGTTAACGCCCACGCTTAGCGAAAACGCTCGCAAAATGCATTTCGCCGTCGATATTACAGATAAGTTTTTAAATTAAACGAATATTTAGTGATCTGAAAGGCAAATTTTTGAGAAAGGGCTATTGAAAAAGGTCGCTTTTTGCTCTTACTTCCTCTCGCCGTAATATTTCCATTTGCAATTTTCGCTGAGATTCCTCAGCTTCCTCTCGATATTTTTCCATTTCTTCTTTGGTTTGTCGCATTTTCTTCTTCAACACATCGAGCAACGTTCCTTGCTGTACTTGCTGAACCGTAGTCATTTTTCAAACTTGATTTTATCCCACACCTTGCCTTTCCAAACCGACGAATTCCCCACCGCCACAAACAGAAAACAACTAACACACACACGAAGCAAAATGGCGACGAACAACCACCTTGCTCTCAATCGGAACACTAGCGCCACCGCCGCGGCAGCGGACAAATTACAAAAAAAAATAGTTCCATCACGAACCGGCCAAGGAGGGGGACAGCTAGGATAACAGGTTCATTTTGATAACCATCAACCCAAATTTTTTTAAAAAAACTTATAAAATATCTAAGAAAGATTTGAGGAATCTTGTATGGACGCTGGCAAATATGAGAACTGAAACGCAGCCAACATCGTTTAACATTACATGTTTAACTAATTACGGCGGATTGGATTATGCGCATAAATCTCACTATGTTCATTGCTGAGTCAATAACAGCACTGAACACAATAGGAGCACGTATTATTTATTATACAAAATGCACCCGGGCTTGAACTCCAATCGTTTTGACAAACCACCTCAGTTCTTGCAAAAGAAGCACTATAGCGCCATTTTTAAATTTCAAATTTTTGGAGGGAAATCTGAGAGAACTACTTCATGGATCTTTCCAGTTTCATTTACCAAACAAGACGAATGATTAACGAGTATTTGAAGGAAATGCAAGAAAACTCACATATTTGGAGGGTTGGTATAGTTTATCTGCATTGTATTTTTGCTTTTACGTAAAATAACAGACTTGAAAACTAGACAAGTCAAAATAAAAAGGTGTCAAAAGTATTTTTTATTTTTTTTTGTTATTTACCAAATAATAGTTTATGAATCCTATGAATTCGTGGTTTACATGTAAATAGATGAATGTTTGTTTATAGATAAATTTGTAGTTATTAAATCAGTATTTAGAAGAATTAAAAAGATGGTGTCAAACTAAGTCTTTACGTTCTTGGTATCTCCAGAAGCTAACATGGTGGGCCAAGAGGGACGTCTTTGACCTCATTATTCGCCATAACCCTGGTCTAACATGTGCGATCTTTCACGTGGACGAAAAACATATGCGGTTATTTGTTTATTGGCGATTATTTAACGACTCAATACCATAAGCCCCAGGCAGGCAGAAGAAAGGGAAATGAGCACATTCGAACCTATTTATGCACAACTATCCCAGCTTTAGGATGGATTCCTTGAAGCTGCTTTGGAAAACTACGAAAACCAAAATTAGGGCACCCGATTCAGGATTGAAACCCACGTCTCCCGAATGAGAGGAAGTTAAAGGGAACAAAGTGTTACCTAGTTGGGGGCTGTCCAAAACTTAGGCTATGCTAAAGGAGGTGGGGTATTCATATTTTATTGGCCTACATACACTGCAGTTTTATCGTGTTTTTTTACAAAAATTTGTTTCACTCATTTCTTTAATAATTAATTTCAATCTTTTTTTATATAAAAATGCAGACTAAAATTCGTCACTTGTAAAAGTCGACCAAATTATTAATGATACAGTTATTAGAAAATGATGTTACTATTCACTTCGTTAATAATATAATGCATTTCTAAGAAAGAGTTTAGCAATATGTGTAATGTAATTTAAGAGAGAGAGAGTGTAGAGCTTTCGTTTTGTTACGTTACATAGGGATGGGGGTGTAAAATATGCCTTATATTAGAGTAGCATAATTTATGGGCAGTCCCTTGTACCGACTGAAAATTAAAATTAAAAAGATGGCGCTTTTGATCAATAATAAACTTTGTAAATACATGTAATAGTCAACTTCCATGTTGTAAAGGAGCCATCCATAAGGGACATTCTGGAATTTTCCTGTTTCAGACTTCCCCTCTCCCCCTCCTACTTTGAAGTCATAATCTAATCCCCCCTCAGTTCGATTTGCAAAACGTTCTCACATTGAACAAAACAATAATATTAATTAAACTTCATTAATAAGCATCGGATCGATACTGATACATATAACCTAACCACACCACTGTCAGCAGGATTCAATAACTTTTAACCAGTTTTCAATCAGTTCTTTCCATATTGAACTTGAAAACTATCTGGACGTCCATGCAATTCCTTGAACCTTTCCCCCCCCCTGCACC
>JAQIXS010000127.1:0-65264 GCA_034700785.1 Rossiulus vilnensis
CTGCGCAAATTGTGATTCGTGCGCGCATGTGGTGTGAACACCCCTAAGATGTAGTGCATTTCGTATGCGTGATTCGAAGGATGCACATCACCCTCAAATCACATCCAGTGCTGGTGTGAACGAGGTATTAGGATAGTACCTCAGTAACTGGCCACGACCGTGTTTCCTTCCCAATAACTCTTCAGTTCTTATAGCTGTTTTAAAATTTCCAATTTCACTAATTTTAAACATTTGGATTAAACAGATTGACGCCCCTAGCACATGGCATTAATGTGTTAGCTGCACAGCAATAGATCAGAATGGCCTCGCTCACCTTCCATTTTATCTATAATTAATAATTTCACAATTTATGTTCATATTCTTGGAGATGCGGGTTATCATTAAAAATAATGTAGGATTACAATGAATTTTTTTTCTAAAGACATCTAGCGTCATCGAGAGCCTGTTTTTTGGCAACTTTCATAAAAAAAAAAATCAAATCAAGTATTGATCAAGTATTGTTGGAATGCAAGCGCGCATTACTGGCATGTTTTGTAGCGTGTGGCGGCCATTACGCAAATTGTTTGTTGCCGTTCTGACACGTTTTTTGCTTGCGTTTATTGCAATAAACCTTTTGCTTGAACCGTAAGTTATGTGTGGTGTGCCACCCAAGTATTTTTGAACAGACATTTTTGAATTGTAAGACTAGCTTAGGTTCCAGACTTGACTAGTAGCTGTGGATCAGCATTTGTCACGGACATGCCATCTTCAAATATGGAACAATTTGTAGCCAATTAATGGCGAATCTCAAAATGGCGAATCCAATGTGCACTTCTCTTTCATTTGCTGGAGTAATGCCGCAGACGCCATTGGAAAGGGCACGAGAAACACCGTGTTTCTATTGGCTGGATCTTAAAACCATCCGACCAAAGTTGGTTTCATCCATTTTGCTTGAAACCTGTCTAGTTAACAAGGATGGCATGGTTCTTTCCTTACGTTCCTAGGAGCTTTTATCAAGGGTTAATCTGTTCCATTAAACTGGATTGTAATGTAAGGTTCTATCACCTCGTTAGTTTCGTTTACAGATTCCATCGACAAATTAAACTTTTCAGATCTGTCAATTTTTAGAAAAGATGCACACATTGAGACGCCAGCCATGATCGTGGTATCTGTAAGTGGAGAGCCTTAATCAACTTGATTAAATCACTTTTGCCTAAATCAACAACAAACATTACTGCAAAACCAGTCACCAGAAACTAACTCGAACTTGACGTTGATCAATAGGAATAAACTGGTGGTTTTCCTCTGTAGCAGTCGGAGTATGCCCATCTTTCCACCGTATTCCACCAGTTCCATCACAGCGGGCTTGCCATAGCTGATTGCAACAAATACAATTCACTATCACAAATGGTATCAGGCGTTAATGTAATTTTCAGCTGATATTAAATAAGTTAAAAATATACACAAAAGCTGTCATCTAATATACAATAGGTCTACAATATCTTTTGATTTAAAAACCACATAAATAAAGCTTTATGCTTGAAATTAGCTTAATTAAGTACAGAATTACACATTAAATGTTTTAAAATCCCAAAGAATTCTTCCAGCAGGTAAATCAATCAAGGCGATTTTCGCTTGCCATGGATATGGATTTTCGACCTGCTTTTTGAAACCTTAAATCGAAAAACACCAAATAGAGCAATCTGGTTTCAATAGAAGAATAATTGCTCTTTCTAATAAAATTGGAGAGAAAAAAATCTGAGGTGACACCTTTTGAGATATTTGGCTTTGAAAATGGGTCAAATTTGTCATTTTGTGACGTCACAACATGTTCATGATCTCATATCTTTTCACAGAAACAAATTACAGCATTCAGGTCTGGTCAATATAATGGGAACTAAGTAGTTATCCCACTGTGAAATTTACAGACTTCTACAGTGTTATCTCGTTAACATATGTGTATAAATGATCAACTTTTTAAGTAAATTCATCACAATGTATTTATTGACCACTATGTACATATTATTAGGAGATTCGTGTAGTGTATCATAGGTTTTACTATTTTACCGAGTTTGGTGGAATAAAACCTACTGGTTGCAAAGGTATGGCGTTCTAAACTCGGGCAGTTTTTCGGCGTGGCATTTGTGCGTAGCAAGTGACCTTCACTAAAATGGAACTGGCGTCCAAACAGTACAACATATGGAGCTAAAATTTTGCACAGCTTCATCCAATAGATGTAGGTATGTCCACACAAAATTTCAAGACAATCGAAGATGGTCGAGCGTGGGAGTCTAGGACACTTGGCATGAAAGACTATGTCTACTTATGTTGTATGTTATACAGTAACTGTGCGTTTGCTATTAAATTCATTGTGTTATTGATTCGGTCACAATTCAATTGCACCAATTCCACTGAGGATTCTAAATAGGCGTTTAAGTTAACAACATTATTAAGTACAAAATGAGATTTGAACCCCGCATATGTAACGTGGTTGCACCACAAAAGTGAAAAATGGCACCTTGCCCTTAAGCTAGACTAAAGAAGTCTGTCCGTTCTCAATTACTCATACAGAGGTTAAAACATAATAAATTGATCAAAAAGAAATTCACATTCTCGCATGTATTAGACATATTATATGTGCATACAGAGGAAGATGGATTATCCTCGCACAAGCACACGGATAAATGTCACAACAGATAAACGTTGAAAAAGCATGATAACAAGAAGGTGAAGAGCGTTAAGATGTACTGGGCTTGTTGGAGGCTGTAAAATCTGATTAAAGCAGAACAGAATAATTTTGTCTTCCCGAATTCCCTCACTCAAACCTATGGTACCTCCAGTTTTACCTATTTTAACTATGTTTTCAATTATCCGGGAAATTCTAAATAATCTGTCACAATAGTTTGCTAAAAATACATCACGTTCAATTAAAGTCAAATCATGGATAATCAATATCTTAATGAAAATGCATCGTATTAGGCTATAAATTTCACAGGAATACAACATGTATATTTACGAAATATTAACCAAGCATTTATGCATTTATGGACATGTCGTGACGTCAGAAATTGCCAAATTTGACCCATTTTCACAACCTTATAAGATGTTCCCTTAAATTTAATTTTTTTACACTTTTATTAGATAGCGCATATGTTCTTCTAGCGGAAACTTAATTGCTAGTTTTGGTGTTTTTTACATTTGTTGCAGAAAACAGGCCAAACATTCATGTCCATCTACTGACAGAATGTAAGCACAGTTATTATTAATCTTCAAATGATAAGATTTAAAAACCGGCAAAATATACGCCTGCCTATTTTAAGCTTATTCCAAGCATAACATACATTTATTCATGTGGTTCCCAAGTGAAGAGTTATTGAGATTGTATTGCCTTATACATTTGCATGACGGATTTTGTATAAATGTACAACAAATGTGTAACTTTTACAGAAAAAAAACCAATTAAAACCTTTCGTAAATGATTGATAATATTTCTGATTGAAAACTATATTGTTACCCTATTGTATTTACTGCTGGTGCTGGAAGGATGAAAATAACTTGTTCGACTGGACTTCAACCCAGCATATTTTTTTAAAGCCAATTGAATGATTGGGCAATCCCAAGAGGAAACAAAATTAAATTATTACACTCAATTCGATTCTATGTTGTACCCTACTGTCAGCAAGAATATGACATTTGGTAGGGGTTTAGGAATTGGAGCCAACACGATTTCAGATTTGAATAACCTTTCAATCTGGTTTCACCACTAAAGCAGTTTGTGTGGAGTTCAAGCTAACTACATTAAAGTGAAACACGTTAGACAAAAATATACTTAAGAGTCCATTGTTGCATTGCAGGTCTAATTGAAGAATGCACGAGGGTAAAATCCACGTGGTGAAAAAACAAGCTGAAGCGGACGGCACGTCTGGTCGGGTCAAAACAACTACGTAAGTTGGATATATCGTATGTTTACCGACACAGTACTCCCCCCCCCCCCCCAATGACTAACGATAATAGCGACTGGGCAGACACACACGACGGCCGGAACGTGTAACTCGCGGTTGGTCTTCCAGGAATGCGGTGGGTTATAGACGGGGCTGTAGAGGGGGTGGCATAGAACTGGCTGTAGAAGTAGCACTCGTGGAGTTCTTGATAATTCCCCAAGAACCAATTGGCACTGGGAGCACAGTGCCAGTAGGTGAAGATGTGCATGTGGGAGACACAGATGGAATGCTGGGTCCCAACAGTAGAAAAGGTCGACGCACAGGGATGGGGATCCTTGGGTTTTGTGAAGTAAGCACTGTATCAGGGGCACTGGCAAAAATATGGGCCGGCACAACGTGGTCAATGGTGACACACATCGCGGTTACCTCAGCGAATGATAACATTTTTGTCCGTCCTTGCGACAACAGTGAAGGGCCCCTCGTAAGGCTGCTCCATTGCATGCCGTACGCGATCAACTCGAAGAAAAACATGAGTGTACGTAGAAAGCATACGAGGGACAAAGACAGGGTGCTTTCCATGGTGCTGAACTGGCGGGGGGCGAATAGCAGCCATGACACGATGGATGTCCAGTGCCGTATTGTGTGGAGACGCTGGCTCAGTAGATGAAGTGAAGAACTGGCCAGGGAGGTGCAGTAGACAACCGTAGATCAGGTCAGCAGGGGAAACACCGGTGTCCCCACGGATAGCAGTGTGTATGCCGAGCATGACAGCCGGTAGAGCCATGGACTAAGAGACGTGTTCATTGCACATTAAGGCCCCTTTAAGTTGTCGGTAAAAACGCTCGACGAGACCATTAGCTGCTGGATGGTATGAAGTGGTGCGGATGCAACGGAAACCCATGATGGCAGCAGGACAGAGACTTACACTCTTTACCTTGGTCGGTGGTAACACGCACCGGCACCCCAAAACGGGCGATCCAGCCGGTGAAGAAGGCAGTAGCAACGGTTGGAGCTTGCTTATCGACAATAGGAATGGCCTCAGGCCAACGTGTAAAACAGTCCACATACGTTAGGAGGTACGTGAAGCCTTTGCTAGGTGAAAGAGGTCCGATTAGGTCGATATGAACATGTTCAAAGAGGGCATTTGGTGCAAGTGCTGAGCCAACCGGGCTATGGGTGTGCCGATGGATTTTGGAGCGCTGACAAGATAGGCAAGTTTGTGCCCAAACAGAGCAATCTTTCCACATAAAAGGCCAAACAAAGCGGCTGCCAACAAGGCGAACTGAAGCACGTCGACCCAGGTGAGACAGATTGTGAAGGACGTTAAAAACCTGGCGACTTAAAGCAGTCGGGACCCAGGGCCGTGGCTGTGGAGTAGCCGTGTCACATACGAGTGTGCAGAAGAAAGGCGCTAAAGACGTAAGCCAGTCTTGGTCAGAGGTTAAGCCAGCCACACCTGCAAGTCTATGTCCTGCTCCTACGCAACAGCCATAGCCTGATAGTCCAGCGTAGGGGTTTAAGTTATTGCTGTAATACGTGATAGAGTATCTGCAACATCATTCTGATCGCCGGCAATGTGGTGGATGTCTGTTGTAAATTGCGACAGGAACTTTAGCTGGCATGCCTGTTGCAGCGAAGAAGATTCACTTGTTTTATGAAGCACAATAGTGAGTGGCTCATGGTCAGTGAGCAGCACAAAATTGCGCACCTCGAGCAAGTGGCGAAAGTGCTTCACTGCTGAAAAGGCAGCCTTAAGTTCACGGTCGTACGTACTATACCGCTGTTGTGTCTTGCTACACTTCTTAGAATAAAAGGCAAGAGGTTGCCAGTGCCCATTGACCAATTGGTTAAGTGCAGCACCCATAGCGAAATCTGAAGCATCGACCATAAGTGCAAGCGGGGCATCCAAGCGCGGGCATGCAAGAATAGCAGCATTGCTAAGTTGCTGTTTACAGCGTTGGAAATCCTGTCTAACAGCTGGAGTCCATAGAATGGGACAGTTGTCATTTTTCTAAATGCCTTGAAGAAACTTGCTTAGACTGGCCTGTAAATGGGCAGCATGCAGCAAAAAAATGGCGATAAAAAGTTACCATCCCAAGGAATTTACGTAGCTGCTGTATTGTGGTAGGTTCCGGGAAATTTTCAATAGAAAGCAGCTTGTTAGGCTGGGGTGTTAGACCCGCAGCACTGACAGTATACTCCAAAAAGGCAACGGAGGCTTGGCCGAAAACACACTTGGAAGAGTTGATAATGACACCATATTGTTTCAGGCGTTCGAACAGCAGCCGGAGTGACGTCGATGTTCAGCAAGAGACCTCGATGCCACTAGAATATCGTCAAGGTATTCAAAGCAGAAATAAGAGTCACGGAGTATGCTGTCTATAAAACGCTGAAACGACTGAGCGGCATTACTAAGTTCGAAAGGCATATGAGGGAACTCGAAAAGACCAAACGGGGTAGTGACGGCTGTTTTGCAAACATCCTGAGCAGCCACTGGAATCTGGTTGAATGCCCTAACCAGGTCGATAGTGCTGCAGATTGTACAGCCTGCGAGTCGTTGTGCACAGTCCTGAATATTAGGGACTAGATACCTGTCAGGGACAGTTGCAGCATTGAGGCGACGGTAATCACCGCATGGGTGCCAACTGCCATCTTTTTTGGCACTATATGGAGTTAGCTGGTTCAGGCACTCTCATAGGGACGACAGACACCCTGGGCAATCATGGAGTCAAACTCCGCCTTAGCAATCTTCAGGCGGTCAAGTGGAAGTCGGCGTGGTTTGGCAAACCCTAGTGGCCCGTTTGTCCTGATGTGATAGACCACAGAATGTTTAATATCATTACTGAGTCGAGAACACGTAACTGATTTGAAAAAAAGCAGTTATTTCTTGTTGTTTGCATTTTTTAAGTTTGTTGGCATTCACAAAGTTTTCGATACAACTCTCGTACAACATCATTGTAAAGTTGAATTTAAGCAGCTTAAGGCACAAAGGTCCTTTGGAAGAGTAATACCCTACATTCTCCAAAGTAAACCCTCCCCAACCTCCCCTTTTACCGGGGAAATCTATCACAAAATCTTCGACTTAGAAGATGTTCACTTCGAGTTATCGAGACAGTTTTTTAAAGAAAAGTATAGAAATGATTCGGGACTTGATTAAAAGTTCGAGTTAGCGGATTATTCGACTTATAGGAAGTCGAGTTATCGAGGTTCGACTGTATGTGCATCTATAGGCCAGATCTCTAGTAACCATTAATTAATTCAAATCCCTCAGTCTCTGAATTCCTTGTTACGTGCCCAGAATTAATGTCAGGTTTGTTCCACTTTCTTAGCCATAGTACTGCTTCTGAAGGAGAAGCTAAATCTCTCTGGAATCCTGTATAGAGCCATGAACTTGAATCCTTTGGAAATCAGAGTAAAGATTTGGTGATTGATTAAGGCCGACTGGTTTTAGTCCGCGATTTGAAAGTGGTATCTGGGAGTTCCTGCCTGCATTCTTTAAAAGGATTATCGAGTGACCAACCCAGAAATCCAAATTTTCCTGAATTGGCCAGTTTTAAATTAAGAACAGCTTTTTCTGATTGCATTTTTTGTCTGTTGCTGCCTGCAGAAAACGACTGTCTGAATTAAGTGAATTTGAAAAATTACATTTATGAGGAAACTTATTTTCCTGAAAAATAAAATGGTAAAGCTAAGGAACTAATCTGTACTTTTGAAGAGGTGCTTAGTTACCTTCGCGTTTTGTTGTAATTTCTTTAACCCTGTCTAGATTGAGTTTTGCGCGAAATAAGCTAACATTCCATTTAATATTTTTGTTAATTTATCTTGTATAATCTTTAAATGATGTATTTAATATGAAACTTTTCTGTGTTTTGGCAAGCCTTTCTGACTGTCTGCTATGTTTTATGTACTTTCAAGGCACACCCGCGCTTTAATAGATACTTTCTCAAAAGGTTTGGTGCTTTTTTTCTCCTTTTTTTGCTTCATCGATACCAAGGTTTATGTCAGGGTGTAACCACTAATAATTTGGTTAATTTGAGAAATGCGAAGGAAAATTTGTGGGTCGAGCTTCCGTTGCAGTTCTTATCAATTTGTCGCAATCATCGCGTTTGTGTGACGTCTGTCCAAGAGCTTTTATTCGGGTGTTATCCGCACATGATGACTAATTTTGATTAATTGGCACTTAAAAAGGTGGTTTTATGGCGTGCAAACGTTCGATAAAATCGCGCTCTACCCAGTAAATCCAATAATAACAAAACTTTACGAGCAATCAGTGCTTCTGATCCGGAAATATAAAACAAATACATAAAAATAAAATCGAGCCAATTGATAATCGTAGTTCGACCTTGCCCCTAAAACGTCAACATTATTTTTGTCGTCACAGAAAGGCTGTTTTCTTCTTATACGTTGGTGGCAAGATCGATCGTGTTGCTACCAAATCTCTAAATTGAACCGGTAAATGCTGTTAGTGAAATTAAGTTTTTGATCACCATTGATTACAGCAATTAGTGAACACCTCCACGTGTTCAAATACTCTACATGTATATGACAAAGTAATCTACCATGTAGTAGGTCACTAGGTTCTTTTTAAAAATAGATACACTGTAATCGGCAACATAAAAAACAGATTGAATCTCTGTTCTTCAATTTACTACTACCAGTTGCATGATGACCACAATTAAATATCTTTTATTATATTATTTGTTGTAACTAACTTTAAAGACGACTTAATGGCTGTTTGATTTAATTTAGATATTCAGACAAGCTTTCCATATTTCCTCGATCTGCTAACTTAGATTCTGGATTTGCTGTATGCAGCGGCCCCTTTCACACTGAAATTTTCGTATTTCTGAATTAAGAAAAACTTAAATATGCACGTTAAAAAGATTTTTCCTCTAGCTCCCAAGTCGTTGGCCGTGTGCCACAGAGACTACAAAGTGTATTTTTCTCTAATTGCATATTTAATTGTCAATGCTAAGCCTAATTTATCACCCATGAACCTTTCCACAGCCAATATGGAGGAAATTAAGCATAAACAATCCACAGTGCTTCAATATGAAAGGGGATCACATCTTCGATATTGTCATGATAAATCGTCAAACTGGTGAACATTTTCAAAACAATTATTTTTCTATGATAACTACTTAATTTTTTATGATCAGGTTTTCTTCCAAAACCTAACAATAAATTGAAGCCTGAATTCGGAACCTTGACCACACGTTTAATTTAGTTATAAGACATTAGGGTATATTAAGAAACCCTCAACTCATTTTTCATAATTTACTTCATCTATTGATAGAATTGGTAATATCTCGAGCACTAGCCTTTTTCATGCGGAGTGCCACAAATGAACTCAAGAATCACGGTGCTATAAGGCGACATCAACCTCAGCATTCCCAAGGCGAAGTCATTGGTCTCTCAGACTGCTCAGCTGGCCAACTCGGCCACTTGTTGACTTTTGGCTTACCTCCGACTGACGTCACAGCTATTCAGGAACTGGTTTTTTGGCACGGCCACTTTTCGCCCGCTATTTGCAAGCAGCGTTAAGTTGGCCATCATCAGTGTTCCCATTGTTCGACGCCACTCCTGCTGGCCCACTCCGCCTACGGACTATCTCCAGCCCCTCACCCGTGGCCTGGGTTTCCTTTCTCCGCCCCAGCGCTACGATATATCCGGCGCTTGATCTCAATTGACGGAACTCTCCCTAAAGTGCCGTATCTGCGAGGGCGTGCTGATATCACCCCCCATTCATTTACACGAAGTGAAATCGGCGCCTTTCGCTGCCCTGCTAGTCAGTCCATAGTTGTCAGTTGGAATTTGCTTGTGCTCAGCACGGTACTAACCGCTTGCTCATCACTTCGGAACACTGTAGTGCTTTGCTGCTTGGAACATTGTCGTACGCTGGAACCTTACCGGTTACCAAGTGCCACACCGGTCCTTACAGGACAGTGATCCGTAGAATCCTACTTCTGGCTCGCTTGTTGGAGATTCGTGTAGCCTGCTAGCTTGGTGCGATTCGGTGTTTATTGAAACGTTGGCAAAATCTAGTACCGAAAACCACCCGAGTTTATCGAGACTGAATACGCTGACCGATTCATCAACAAATTTCGAACGTCTGAAAACGAAACTGATTTCACATTGCATTTTGGAACATTTTTGCTGTCAGCACTGAATTAACCAGCTTTAGCTTTGGACTTTCGAGGATATTTGACAGCATAGCCAACATTGAGCTTTCTAGAAATACTGGAGAGATGGAGGAAAGTGAAACAATGAAGCAACTGAGAAGCCTCTTCAAGGATACCAGCATAGATTCCACCATCCAGCACAAACAGAACGGAAAGTTTTCCCTTTCACATTGCGAGCAACATCCCAATGAGGTAGCCAATCACGTTTCGTTTTATCGCTTTCAAACTGGTTTCGTGGAGATTAATTTATTGCTGGTCAAAAGAGTCAAAACCCATCGATAGTAATGTCTTGTTGGTATCTGATCTGACATTCACTCCGTAGGAGTTTTTTCAGGATTTTCATGAAAGGTCTTCACTCGCATAGTTAAGGTGAGGTTTGTGTTCGACGTCCGCCCCATTTATTACCATTTCTCACAGTTTGGGTTAATTGTGAAAGTAACAAAGACGTTTTTTGATTTCTAAGCCAGTTGTTTTTCTCCGGATTTGTGAGTCAGCAGGTGGTTTCTGGCTATATACAATACTTGTCGCGGAAGAATGATTCAGCGAGTGAACTACATTACGTTACATTGCTGGTTTATTTATAAATGACAGAAATACCAAAGTAAAAGAATATTTACGGGGCATGATATTTTGAAGGAAAAAAATGTCCCGAAAGTCGTTTTTCCCAGATAACAATAAAACTATTTACGTCCAGCATTACTCACTTTGAAGTATCTGAAAACTTTCTGGCGTTTTTCTGTAAATCGCATAAAACAATCAGCGGCATTTTGCCGTGAAATTCAAAGTAAGTCGAGTGGTTTTAAATTGGGTAAAACGAAAAATGAAGGGGATAACGATTGCGGTCAAAGACCGGTTATGGTTATATTAACGATCGTTTGTAACGCATGATCCCAACATATAACGAATTTGGTGCATGGGAATACACGAAGTTTTTGTTTTCATCCTCGATGGAGGTAAACAGTTTGAATATCAAGAAACGCTTCCAGGTTAGCGTTCTCGCTCATCACCTTATGGATCCAACCTTTAATTGTGCCATTAAATTGACCTAATTTAACATAGGCGTCCACTAAGTGGCTTTATCATTTAATGTGTACTGTGACCATCTTAAAGGCAGTTTCTTGTCAGGTTGATCCGCTTGGCATTTTTAGTGTTGATAAGATTTGTGGCACCGTGATAACATTATCACGGTTGGTACAGTTATTAAATGAAGCCCAGGAATCCACCAGTAAGATTATGAACATTTATTAATTTTATTATGCCGAATTAAGCCACGCGTTTTTTTGTTTTTTTATGGGCTCGCGAAGGTAAATAAAAACCAAGGTGCGGAAAATCGGCTCGTCGTTAAAGACAGGTACGGAATGTAGTTTAATTCTGCCCATAAAATGCCTAATCGGATCATTTTGTCGTGGCTGGCTGCTTGAATGGTAAAATGGATTTTTGCTCGGAAAAGTAAAACTGGTCAAATTAGCAATGCTGCACTTTATTCAGATGAGTAGGTGGGTGTGCTCGGTGCACGAAGTCGTTACCTTTTGTGGGCTTTGAACTGTTATTTTGCCTCCGCAAAACAGGTTTCGAACGTATTTTGATGTCGAAAACGGTGATGCATTCCTCGATTACCGGCCGACTATTTTCCAAGTAGTGGTTTTTTGAATAATTCAAATGGCAACGCTAAATGTCTGGTGATAAATTATGAAATACAATAGCCTGGTGTTGGGTTTCACACATTAGGGACGTTCCTTGCTAAAGTGGCATATTTTATCACCAAACACGCCTCTGTTTGCCCTGGAAAATATTAGAGCATTCACTAAGCGGACGCCATGTTGAAGAACATTTCAATAGGCAGTTAGGATGTAGCCTTTATGGATATCTTTTTGGATATTTGTGAGTCTTTTGCTTACGAAGTCGTAAGGTTGGATAGGCGTTCGATGTGTTAAGATTTTCCTCACCACTGCCCGAATTTTGTGTTGATTCAAACCTTGCGACCTTTCCTGAGAAAATTAGACGTTTTCGCGTGTGATGCTCAAAAGACGGCCGCCACATTGCAACACAATTTACTTTGCCAGGTTTGATGAAATGGAAGGCATGGTGATATTAAAGATTAAGAATAAGAAATGTTGAAGAAAGTGAATTTTAAGTGGTCTTTCTTGTTAATCTTTCCTGGAAATGCTGACGGCATATTGAATTTTCTCTTGGCACTAGTCATGCAAATGATATTGATGTCATGAAAATCAGCTTGAAACTTGCCAACCTCATCCGCTTTATTTGCACACTCAATCAGGCGGTGAAAAAGGGCAGTAGGGCTATAAATTACTTGAACAAAATTAAGTTGAATTATATGGCCTTAGAAACTACTGAGTCTTCATGCACTACAGTGTGTTATGTAAGTGTCGTTTGAGTGATTCGTTAATGAAGGCCATTAATTACGTATTAGAGAAACGAAACAAGCCTATAAATGGTGCAGTTTCACCACACCTCATCCTGAATACAAAGCTACTTTAGAAGGGAAATTTGTCAACGACTGCTGGCCAACTACGAGCGTGTATCACTTTGAAATCTGCTAAAAAAAATCAAATTGTTTTTCATATGCGGCGTCGTTGATATGTAGGCTTATGCAGTGTATACATGTATATTTATAAAAAGTTTGCTAAACATTAATTTATCCTGATTCTAAATCATGATTCTTGGAATTTTTTTAAATTGAACCAAACAACTTCTTAAATAGTGCTTTTTAAAGAAAGGCGGTCTAAACAAGCTTTGGTGGAAAACGCCAGACGTCATGTCCTTTGCCAGACATCTAATATGAATCTTTGAAGTGAAAAAATTTATTCAAATCCTGATAAACTAACGAAATTGGATTAACTCCGTAACAGATGATGAATAGAGGAGACATTGTCTGTTGGAAGAGCATGATTGCCACACAAGGTTGCGCTACTCAAACAATAGATGGCGCTGGAATTTGGAGAGTTCTAGAGATCACGCATATAGGCTCTCTAGAGAGTACATGGAATACCAAAACAGTTTTGCATGATAATAGCACTGAAACGTAAACATGATCGCGTGTTGGTGCCACCTGCCCCCTTCTGGGCTTTAGTAGAACTTCCGCGCAGCCTGCTATTGCTTTATTTTACTATTTTGTGAACAGTACGCATTAATTAATTCGCCTTTGTTTGGAAAATTTCTTCTGAGTGGGCAACCAATGATGTGGAATCAAGTTTAAGTGACCTTGCTTCGCTCGGGATTTAGGCGTGCCACGCACCCCCATGGACATCCTACGTCCATCCCTGCTTCAACGCCCATCTTGATTTAGCGCTTGCAATTTTAAGAGATTTGCTCCAGCGATTTTCATTGCAGAGTCGATTATCTCGGGCATATTTTCGATGTGTAGCCAGTTTTTGCCTTGTTTTTTTCTCGGTAGCCCATTTTCCTGAGAGAACAACACTGGAACCCTCTTACGTTAGACGTGTACTGAACGTAATACATGTAGTAGCAGCTGTTACTTATTGCGGACTTGCGGCTGATAGTTGTCAACTGTAATTAGATACCGCTGAAATCTGGTTGCCCTCTTGTTAGCTTTACTCCCCCAGAGCGTATTGCCACACATCGGAATTCAGGTTGGCCAAGCTGCTTTTTTTTTCTTTGTAAATAGATATGCGCAGTTTGGATTTCGGACGTGCTCCACAGGCTGTTTACTGTGCAACAGAAAGCACTTATAAAACCAATTCAGTTTTAGCATATCGATTTTTTTCGCAATTTTTTTTGACCGAAAAGAAATGTTCCACTGACAGCTGTTGTTAACATTTCATTTCACGTTAACCCTTTCAATTACTTCAATATTTGTTCTTGTTTAAATTAAGAATTTATTTCAGTAACAGATGCTATTGGACCAGTTTAGTATTTTTGGTGGAATTATTATAACTTATGCAGATATTCAAATATTGACTTTTCTTACGACCATTTTAAGTCGTTACTACTGTAGATCAATATCTACGATCGAGGTTTATTACACGAAAATTTGAACTTTTATACGCATGAAATTATTATTGCAAAAGACAATGTCAACAAATTTAACAACTAAGATTGAATTTAAATAACTAAGATTCAATTAACGGATGTTGGTTAAATTCGGTTGATTTATAGCAAAGCCGTGTTATTATGTTAGTCAGAAACCAGTTAAACAAATAATACCCTTATGGGAAATGTCTACTCAGTTTTCGATTATTGCAACCCAAATTTTAAATTTAGCCAAAGATCCAATTACGTAATGTAGTTTCGTTATTGTTCTTGAATTTCTAGAAAGCTTAGCACTGTTAACTTGATAATACAATTAGATAGACATTATTTTCTTCAGTTTACCGGCAGTCGTATATAGTTTGGGGAGGTCTTATATCTTAATGTATAAAACGTTTTGATTGTCTTACGATAAAAATTGCCATAAAAATCCGAATGTTGAATGAACATCCTCAAATAATTGTGAAACCATATCTGGTAGGGTGTTTGAAATAATTCCCCCGCAATCTGTTTCATTACAATTTTGCAAGTCATAGGCCTATCAAAGATTTCATTAAGTAAATCAAAATATCTGTCAAACTCATTTGTCAGCAGATTGGTACAAATCCCAAAATACTTATCAGTCTGCTCTTATGTATGCACTCATTTTTATTTTATATAGCCTACATGTAACGTGTAGCTGATAATGTTCACACGCTGTTGCCCTCTGGAATTCTCAGGGAACAGGTTTTGAATACATTTATTGCAATAAAATGACACTCGACATGCCTTCAATGGCCCTCTCGTTTCGCCCTGCTTGCCAAAGTGTTTTTTGTGTCAAAATTCATGCAGCAATAGTTTTCGGCGTGTTGGCGCTTCCGGCTTTTGGTAGACCTGCATCAAAAACTTCTTCGCCTTAATGACATTTTTTCTTGTTAACATAGATATCATAGCACACGGCTACACGCTAATCGTTTGCACTGTGCTATTTAATAACTAGATTTTTAAATTTTTTAAATTTGCGTAACCTCGGAGCAAAAGTACAAGTTCACTCGATTATCGTCACGAATCGTGCTTATTTCATTAGCAGTTTTGATTAAAGGACTAAGCCTAATGTTTTCGTGTTAATGACGCGATGATGATGATAAAGTAACATGAAATGCATAAGAGACAGGAAATATAAAGCGAAATATAGTTTAACTGATTATTATCACCTTATGTTTTCTTGTGTAGGATTGGTAGTTTGCTTGTACACTAGAGAAATCCACAAAATATACAGTGATTATTACATTTCAAGTAATATAAAATATGGAGTTACTAATCCATTTATCTTCTCCTTTCTCTGTGTTAAAAGGATAATAAAACGAAATCTCTCCACTTTAAGGGGGATTGGACTAATGAGGTTAAAAATATTTCTTGAAGCTGGAAGAATTCGTCAAGTTTGTGTATTGTTTATGAAATCAATTGGAATAATCGGGGTAAAGGCTTGCAGATGTACCAAAAAATAAATGGTTCAGGGTTTTCAAGGCTTTCATTTGATGAGGAAAACGAGCTATTTAGATTTTAAGCAAAATATTTTTCTAATACCTTTAGATGGGCCAGTTTCTTTGCTCGTAAGTGTAGCTGGAAATTATCATGTTAACTTTTAACAAAAGGTTGGGGGAAAAAGAGAAGCATTACATGCACTTATGGAGCAGCCGATACGGCTAGTTTATAATACTCTGTGCATGTAGTTTATGTGAGGGTGCAAGATGCACTTTGAAAAGTGAAAATGTGCGATTATCTAGCTCTCGGTACGCTCGACGCCAAATTTGACCTCTAAATTCGTCGAAGGCGCCTTTAAGCAACCCCTCGAACGGACCAACCACCTTCCAGCAAGCGGCGTCTTCTTCAGGGGTTTCACGCGGAGCATGCCGGGAAACGTGTGAGGCATTCTGATAAGAGCGCAGGCTTTTGTTTACCCATTTTCGCCACTGTTTTCAAATGAGGTAGCCAAATCGCCTCTGCGTTTCGCGTCCTCCGATTAATGGTTTTCCTGCAACTTTTCGGCATATTTTTTTATTCCTCATAAAGCGGCTGAGTTGGCCAACCGTTGGCGTGGGTGTGCTCGATTCCCAAGGACCGGCGTCCGTGGCGTACTTTCGATTCATTCATCGGTTCGGTTCTGGCATGAAGTTTGCAAACATTTTCCTCATATCGCGCCTCTAGTCTGTTCGCTGATAACCCCAGTGGGAACCCGGTTCTAAACCATCGTTGCTTCGGCCGCCACTCTGCCGCCCGTCTGCAAGGGAGACTGCCGTTGTTGATTTCACGATGATGTCCTCTGGAAGCTCCGAAGCCTTGGCACATTTTCGGGTGCATCCGATGGCCGAGAAAAAACCCTCTCAGGGACCGCCGGTCAAAGGCAGGGAGTTCTACAAAGGATATTGTGTAAGTGTAATTCCAACCCCTCCTCCCCACCACATTGGGCATATCGTTGCTGACAGTAGGGTACTGTGTTGAATTGAATTGAAATTGAAGTCGAGGGGGGTACCAGTTTGCAATGCATAATCAATGAATCGGTAGTCCTCATACCGGAAATAGCGATAAGCACTCGAATCTGAGAGCCATTCGTATGGATAAACTGTTCAGAGGCGACATTTTCAGTTTTGATATTGTGAACTTATGACTTTCCCTCACGAGCGCTTAGCCAAAGACTTGCCTTGAAAGACTATTCTAAAACATTGACAGTTTTAATCTGCCACATATGAAATCCAGGATAAACCCTGGGTTCTGGTGTGCATGTTGGTGGGGAAGCCGATCTGATAGATCTACCCCTTGCAGATCTGCCAAATCATGCTAACACGGATAATTGATCAAATATTGAGCCTCTCATGCAGCCGATACATGTCATGAATACTCCGTGCAAGCCTATTTCCTTCCAGTTAATTGTCAACTTTCCGCAAATTTGCAATAAATAAATTTCGAGACATTTAAATTTTTGTTTGGAACATCATGAAGTGTCCTTGTTTCTCTATAAAAAACCCCGCTTAAGAATAGATTCTTAGTTCTAACATTACAATATTTTTACAACTAACAAGGCAGCCAATCTGGCCTGCCAACATATCATAAAGTCTACGAATTATGTGTTGGTGGGTACCGGTCGCCAGATCTGATGATTGAAGACCAAATTTGCAAATCTGAACTGCTGTCTGAATATGCCAGCCTGTGATTATAACCTATTGATATTCCTCTTCTGTTCGAGCACTGAACCTCAAGCAACCATGGTTCATGTCTTCAGTCTCGACGTTTTTGATGCGTGTGTTAGTGACCTTAAAGTATCTCTTAATTTGCTGACAAAAAATAACTGCACTCTGGAAAAAAGGCAGAGTCGCATGATATTCTTCCGCATTTTAAATAACTCGTGAATTTACTTTCGAAACAAGCGAAAAAATAGTTAATATATATTTATTAACTCTTTCACAAGTTGAAGAGTACTTCCCGTTCTTTCTTGCTTCTGAAAGGATTTTGCCAGTTCTTTTTGTGGCGTAATATAATACAGGTTACACCGATCTATTTTGTTATTGTTTTGTGCATCATTTATAAAACCAGTGTGATTGTCACTGTTCAATTCAGAACAAGCCCAGAGAATTTCTTTAGACGCTGAAATGTTTTTTAACATTAAGCTGGGAAACATAGGCCTATGCCCTCTCTGTCGGACCCCTTCCCAAAGCTGGGACCTTCTCTTAAACCATTGCCCACATCCTAGAATTGCATCCATTACAGGCTATTACAGACAGAGGGCTAACACCCACGGTCGATAGTCAATTCTGACCTATTCCTAATAATCAGTACAAATTGTTCGATATATCGCACATCATTGCAAATATACAATACATGCACATCTGCAGAAAGAACTTACTAACAATTGTGGCACCCAGTCCTTATTCGCTCTCTGGTAATGGGTCGTGTGCAGGTTTTCTTAATACCAAATTAGTTAGATTCATGCAATCGTTAAGTCAGGAATTTCTCAGTTATGCAAAAGTTGTGCACGAAAGGCACGAACACAAACGTTTTTAGGTCGTATCTGCAGTTTTCATCTGCAAAAACCGGTTGCAATCGATAAACCAGGTGTCAATTCTGCCGCCTGTGGAATTTCTGTAATTATCCTTGGAAATTGCAAATTACGAATTAATACTTCTTTATGAATGAAAGCGCTAATGAATAATTTGTGCGAAGCTGGGTGAATATAAACGTTTTCAGAGTGTAAACAAGATCAGTACAGCTTGTTTTTTATCGACATAATTAGGGTGTGAACAAGGGAAAACGAAAAGAAAGAATTATTCTAGTCGAAAATGTTTATTTACAACTGACTTTTAATCAATTTTTATCATCAAACCAGTCCAGTACTCTTTCACGCCCTTCCCCTTCATTTTATGAAACATTTGTTGAAGGTTTATTTATCTGCTCGGGACATCGGTTAATCCGAACGCTTATCCTAGTTGGCATTACCCAGGTAATCAGAATATCAGATAACCGGTCCTCGGATATTCGAGCTTCCACTATAATTAATTTCTCTTCTTAATATTACGTAAATATATTGCAAGGATTGTCAGGACTTGCATATGATGAATTCTTTACCTTTGTTGTAGTTTCGAAGGAAATACGCTAATTTCAGACGTTTTCGACACCATTTATAATTTATGAACGAGTGTGTACATGAAAGCAAAACATCTAGGCTAATCATTCCCTCACCCAAATTCTTAGTATTCACTCGTTCACGTGACAGTTGGCATTGTTTTTGTCCCTGGCATTGTTGTTGTTATGAACAAACAGTATACTGGATGTTACATCATTGCACCAGTAGGTCAGTTAACCGCCCACGAGTTCCGGCCACCATCTGTCACCAAGAATCCCCGTAACCTCTTTGGTTATTGAGATGGAAATTGGCAATCAGCTCAGAGAGTAGCCACCTAATGAAATCACCTCTCTGACCTGTTTCTGATTCTCAGGGACCGAAATTGTGGATTTCGTTTAGATTTTGTAAACTATTTCAGCACCGAGATGCTCTCGCATCGCGGAGGAGGTGCATGGCAACGTTGCGTCTGAGCACGTACACTGCCATTATCGTTTTTGTTATATCATGGATTGGTAATTTTTCACTTGCCAGTCCGGTTGAGTGGGATGCTAAGCGACATTATTCCAAACCAGCTTTATTTCGTTTCGTGCAACCAAGGACACCAAACACTTGTGTGGGCTAGCGTGGCTCTTGTAGAGGGCAGTAAGGTGCGTCTTTGATGAACCGATGCCCACAATTAACTGATGCATTAAAGATTGGGCTTATTTAGCGAAGAAAAAGACAGCCAGCAGAAACTGTCGGAAAAATATTTTCAGTTTAATCTGGTTCCCAAAATGCGATTGTTGAAATATCCCGACATGGACACAAATTATCGTTTAGGTCTGCTTTGATGAAACTAAAATTATTATTCCATTAGCTCTCTAATTTGCATATTTCTATGGTACAACTAAATTTATTTTGTGAACTAATGTAGCGAGCGGCTTATTTTGTGCATTTACTAACGTAAATGTGGCAGAATAGTCTTTTTAATGATGTGAAGAATACCACTCAAAGTTTACGCAAAAAGATTAGTTCTGCTTCCAAACTTGATGAGGCAGCGCTTCATTGCAGGGATGCTTTAATATTCCTAAATGTTTTGATCGTGCTTCCCAGAGCATTGAACATGATACTATTTGGAACACCATACGTAAAATATACGCGAAAGTGCATGTGCATTTGAGGCGTATAGAATCATTTAGGTTACTAGAACCTCCAATGGTCACCCTCTTTTTTTACACTTTAAAATTTTAGAAGGTAATCCTGAACATGCTGTTTAATTTGGATAAGCAACACAAACTTGAATTTTTTTTGTGGGTTAACGTGAATGTCATTAGCGAGCTAAGGCCATGGTGTCATGGAATATTCAAAATGTAAATAAAATTTGCCTTCGTACATTTTTAGCCAACAACATAAGCCAGTTTCTAGTGTTTGAAATTAGATTTGGAGCGTATCCTATATAATGTAGGTAGGTTTACATGTAAAGATGTTTCGTTATATAGCATTTCGATTTGCAGCCAGCATTTCAGGAACCTGTCTAGTTTGTTAAGCGAGGTATGAGTGTATTGACATGAACACAAATATTGCAAATCATATCTTGGTAGATCGTGTATGCACTAACACGCAATGACAGTTCCGATTTCAGGTATGAGAAATCGAAACAGCAAGAGTACCGTGCTATTTTCGCTGCTTCTGATTTTGCGTACTGTATTTGCTGTTTTTGGGTGGAGTTCTAATTGAAGTGAAATGAGGGTTGATCGTGATTCATGGCTTGTGGCTGGCTCATCAAATGTTATAAGTGTGGGCTGAACGCATTTTGTAATCGCTTATACAATAAACCGTGAATTGATAGTTAACCCCCCTCTAAGTCCTTGAGCGATAATCGTTATGTGATAGAATTTCAGCGTGCAAAATCTGTGATGTGGGACAACTTCGTGTAGGCTACCCTGATACGTATACCTTCGTTAGAAAGGAAGTACCAGCATAAATCTGCGATAAGACGTCAGTTTAATAGGGTGTAAAATCATTTTCAACTTTGGTCATCGGCAATTGCTTTCAAGACAACGAAATGAATCGCTCTATGCGATATTTGTCTGCGATGAGAAGTTATTTCCAAAAGGCTATTGCTTATCAGCTCTCTCCGTCTGAGCGGAGCTGAAAGTGTTGATGCTTCCCAACATTCCACCTCTGCTAGAATCAAGCTCTAAAACGTTCCCATCACACACGCCATTTGGCACCGTCTTTTCGCTCTCATTCCCATTTCTCGCCTAGAATTTTTTGTTCAATACGGGGTGAAAACAACTCCAGAAAAACTGGACGCGCCTCGGCAACTCCACTGAAATCGCCGTCCGACCGTATCGAAGCTCAGATCGTCAGTGTTCATAAATCCCTAGCTCTGAGGCTTTTCTGCTTTTTTCGCCTGATTTTCTTTTGCCAAATGCATTTGTGCTTGATTGGCACAGTTGGCGTCTTCCGCGTCGTTGTCATGGACCTTAGGTCTCGCATCTTGTTGCGCCATCCACCCACTCGCGATCCATCCTATCCCTCGTACCCATGTCCAGGTAGTGTCCACAGTCGGTTCTTGGGTGTCCTACGATGGCCTCCTTTGGTGTGCAGCAGCTCGGCGTATGGTCGGAATTCTTGGTGTCACGCAGGCGGTTGCGTACCTGGATGCAGGTCGGTGGACGTGCGACCGATGGTAAGTGCCCATTGTCCAATGAATGGTGTTCCCAAAAGGTAGCTTAAACCAGAGATAGGACTATTTTTTGGCCAAAATGGCGTCCAAAAGAAGACCTTGCACGATTGTTACCTTCAGAGTTTGACATTTTTAATGATCTTGTAAGGTAAACTGAAATGGTTGCTTGTAATGCCATGTAGCAATGATCGTGTATGGTCGGCGGAAGTAGTTTCAATCGCTGTACCATTCCCATTGGGGTATAACTCAGTCGCTGGTATAGGGGATGATTCAAGTTGGTTGCCCTTTGTTTCGTTTATTTTATTCGCCTGTGAATAATAAATAGTTATATTAAAACAGTTTTCTTTAACTGACTCAGAACCCAGAAAGATAAAAAGATCACACGCCATACTGGAATGACAATTGAAGACTTTGCTCTGCAGTATTACTTTTTTGATTCGCCTAAATGACACCGATTCACCTAGAAAAATGTAATCAAAATTACTACTGGAAAGGAAAATAAGACATTTGAAACCAGAATGCATAGTCTTCGCAAGTCTGTCTTTGTTACTATCCTTAGCTTCTTCCGACTTTTATTTATGGATTTTAACTCTGTTGCACAATAGCGCATTATTTTAATCATTGCAGGATTATAGGCAAGTATTTAGAATTTTAGCAATGATAGTGGTGTTTAACCTGTCACTAATACATTCAACTCTTTTTAAATTCCTTGGTAGAACCTTACATTCCAATCAAAATAAAAACTGTTGATATAAATACTCCTTAGCGCATTTGAACTTATTACTGGTCGCTTTTCACTTTTGACTTGTTTATGCCTTTACTGCCTGCTAGGTCAATAAGATTTATTTTACCTAAAAATGAAAATTCCATCCTTATTATCAAAGCAAGATAACGTGAAAGCACATTTTCTGAGCATGAATCCTTAGGTATATGTGTTAATTTAAGAGTTCCCAAATGGAATGTTTCTCATATAGGCTATGAAAAGAACAAAAACTAGCTGCTTTGTTGTTGTTGTATTCCAAATTTGACTAATGATGAAAAATGTTGCAGGCCATATTGAAACATGCTAGAAGCCATACTTTTATACAATATACTGTGTCAATATTCACTATACATTTATATACAATGAGTTTGTTTTGCTTGACATTTTCACGAGGATTGGTTATTTTGCATACTATACTTAGTGATCTGACGAGCTTAAATATTGCACATGTACTAAGCTTCACTCTGCTTCAAAATCAAGTTGATTCGTATTGCGCGACTGTGCTTTAAAAAAATGCAAACTTTTCAATTTTTCATTTCTTTGACTTTTTGTTAGGCTAAACATGGTGTGGTTGGCACACATGTAAAAACGCCTCCACCTAGCACCACCAATGGCGACTCGGACAGCATCATTGGCAAACCGAGATTCATCCCTGTTACCTCTTTGGAAGACGTTCAAGCAATTCGTGCGGCGGAATTCCATCCTAATGGAAAGCTCTATGCCATCGGCTCCAACTCCAAAACGTTGCGGATTTGCGCTCATCCCAAGGTTACAGACCTGAGGTAAAAATTGAGAACTAACTTATATTTTAGCGCATGCAGAAGGTTATCATTGGAAAACGGAAATAACGAAATCGCTCTAAACGAATGTAAAAGTAAAAAAACTCAACTATCTCACTCAATTGCGCCAAAAAAAACTGCTTGTTGAGCACATTTAGAAAAAATGTTTACCATTTGACCACCTCCGGTTATTAAGTGAAATTCCGGTTTGGCCTTTGAAAGGCAGCCAAATTTTAGGATTTTGTTAATGACTGTAAAACTCTACTTTTGTGCTTCCAGAGAAAATCATCAAGTGTACCAGCCAACAGTGCTCTTCAAGAGGACCAAGCACCACAAGGGGTCAATTTACTGCTTGGGATGGAATGCCACTGGCGACCTTTTGGCCACTGGCTCCAATGACAAAACGATCAAGCTGATGAGATTCAATGCTGAAACGTGCAACATTGAAGGTGATGAGATCGAGCTGAGCATGCATGATGGCACCATCAGAGATGTGTGCTTTGTGGAGGACATGAGCAACAAGTCAAGCCTTTTGATCAGTGGCGGAGCTGGCGATTGCAAAATCTATGTCACAGACTGTGCTACTGGCACCCCATTTCAAGCACTCTCAGGTCACACTGGTATGTACTTAAGTGTTCAGTACATCAGTACATCAAGTGTTCAGGCAGTCATTTCTGTGTTTTTGATAATTTACTAATTCATGCAATAATTTGAATGCTAACTTTGTGTTAACTTTATGGTAAGTTTTGGACAATTATGTAGATCAGCGCTGATGTAGATGATAAATTGAATGCCATGATTTAAAATGAATATTTCCATTCACACGCTTATTTTTGAATCATTATGAAATTTTCTAGGGTAGTTCATGTTGAGGTCTTAATCTACAGATTTTCTATGCTTGTGAATTGTTAGATGAATAAGACCCCATTCACGTGTCAGATCACACCTTTAAGAACTACTAATTTATGTATAATGTATTTAAAGCAGCCCTTGAGGTATTGTTTTGCTTATGAAATAATCTTATGTTTAATTTCAGGCCACATCCTATCGCTGTACACGTGGGGTGGTGCTATGTTCATTAGCGGGTCGCAAGATCGTACCATTCGTTTCTGGGACTTGAGAACTAGAGGATGTGTCAATGTGATTCCATCGCCACCTAGTGGAACTGGTGCTGTCAAAGGTTAATAGTCACATTGGTTCTTGGAGACGTTTTGAAACGTGAAATATCCGTGCAATGTTCAATTAAAACTCATCCTGCCATAATGCACATTGCTACAGGTGCTCCCGTGGCTGCTGTGGCTGTTGATCCATCTGGTCGTATGCTCGTTTCCGGACAAGAGGATTCCTCCTGCATGCTGTACGACATCCGTGGTAACCGCATAATTCAAGTCTTCAAACCCCATACTTCCGACGTCCGCACCATTAGATTTTCACCTAGGGCCTACTACCTGCTCACTGGCTCGTATGACAACAAGGTGGTTTTGACGGATTTGCAAGGTATAGCCAAGTTTTGTTTTTTAATGTTTCACTTAGACGTTTGTCAAACTTTAATTTGTTGCCAAATTTTTCTGTGAGCTGTAGAGAAATATAGCGTTAATTTAACGCCTGCAGAATTTATCTTTAATGCTGATAATAACGAAATTTATACTGTGACTTAAACGAATTTTCATCCATTTCTTACATAATTTGACACAGCTGCAACGTTCTCATAAAGTAATCTCGTTTTAATTTTTGCATAAAGTCATCTGCAACTTTCAAAAAGACAGACGCCATGTGTAAACTAAAATATTTTAATGGTTAAATGATGACATTTCGAACTGAAGATTGAAATTTAATTCGTCGTGGCCAAATAACGTTTAATGCCAATAATTGTTCTGATGAGGTAGGAACTGATGAGGTACAAACTGAGCAATTTTTCCATTTGCAGGTGACTTAACGCTTCCTCTGCCAAGCGTGGTGGTTGCGCAACATCAGGACAAGGTGATTCAGTGTCGCTGGCATCCCACCGAATTCTCCTTTCTCAGCACCAGCGCCGACAAGACAGCCACGCTCTGGGGTTTGCCAGCAAACTGAAGCCCGCCAAAGCCGAATTCAGCACGCTAACCTCACTAACAGCCAAGTGGGTAAAAGCTTTGCCGATTTTATCGTGAAAAATAAAATCGTTGGCGTTACACGTGTGCAAGAGAATAACCCTCAAAACCTTACATAGTACTCACGATTTTTAAAAGCTATATATTGGTACATATTTTACGTACGACTATTCTTCATCATTCTCGTTCATCACGCAACTTCTTTAGAAAGCGCTTCTCACTTCCGTGTTTGCCAGTCTTAGTGCCACAAAACATAGCCAGGATTAAGTAGCCATCCCCATTTAACTGCATGTATGACTGCTACGGTTCATCCTACTTCCAGTGGGAGTGGGCAGCACTACAAGGAGTGAGCACGACGTTTGTTGCCCAATTTAGTTGTTCATGCATAAATACCCCTTCATTTTAAATTTTTTTAAAAATAGTTTTCATAAAATGCCAAATTGCAGGAGAGCACTTGCACACTTATGAATGTAATTAAATAGTTTAGATAAGATTATTTCTCTGCATGATAAGACCTTGTTTTTCACACAATGATGTATGCATAATTTGGCAAAGCTGTTTGCTGGATTATGGAAGCTCATTTATGCACATAACATTCTTTTTTGATCAACAAACACTTCTTAGTAATAAATTTATTATCTCCCACTTAGGTTTTCTCTACATTAACGGATATAATCTTCAATTGTTATTGCTAACCCATGTGGCTAGTTAGTTTATTTTTTCTGTTCACAAAATTGTTCAAAAATTGTAAATATGGGGAACAGGCAGAGGGCAATGTTATACAGCAGAACATATAATGATGAATGGGTTTCGTGATATATTTATATTTAGGCTGCTAATAAATATATAACCACACTCTTGGATGAAATGTTTTAACCAGAGTAAAAGCTGCCTGGTTTTTGCCGACAATTTATGAGATGTTCATTGAATTTCCTTAGCCAAACTAAATTGCCGAATGGAACTTATTGAGGAATATTATCCTTAAGGTTAACGGTTTTATTATGTATATACTGTAATATGCTTCTCGTTATTCGCTGTCGAAATGCGTGTATAATTTGTTTTATTATATAACTACTTACTATTTTTAATCGACAGGTTGTGCATCATTAGTTTTATGCAGTTTAAACACCATCCATGAAATTCACCATTTTTAATTCTGTGATTTGCTAAACATTAATTAGCGCAGACATTTGTTGTTAGAGGAATATGCTTACTTTGCATTTATGTTCCTTTGTTTTTAAATGTTTGAAAATTCGCCAGCATTTAATGGGTAATTATTTGTTTTTGTTGCTCAACAAATGCTAAGGGACACATTTTTTTAAAAACTCTCAAAAGCAGCTTTTAAAGCGTTTAAACTATTTATGCAGAATATACTCGAGTCACGTACGTTTCAAATATCTGCTAATCCTAACTTGTGTGTGGTATTTGAATTACAGGGGAAATTATATGGTGTTCAAAATATTGGAGAAGAAACCTCTACATGAATGTAACCATTATACATGTATATTGAAAACATTTTGAATTCCCTTTATAATTATGATATTGGAAATAATTATATATTATATTTTAGGAAATAATCTTATTATGTACTTAGTGGCTTTGTTTAAAATGCCTTGTTTATAATAATTGTGTTAATTTTCATTGACTAGTTTTTTATTTTTTTAAGCAATGTATTGATTTTAGAGGTTTTTTGTTTTCTGTATTTCTTAAAGTTGATAAATAAGATTAAACTATAAATGCGAAGATTATGGAAGTGTTTTTGCTTGCTTTTTTGTTGATTTCAATCAGGGAAGACCACGTAATTGCGCAGTTTAAGAATGTAATGATGTAAAATTATTTGGCCTTTCTGGTTTCTGGATTAATGTTGCAAATGAGTGCAGTTCTGAATTTCCAATACTTTCGGTATGTAGATTTTAACTTTGCCAGAAAACTAACCACATTCGAAACCACTGGCCTCCCCAAGTAGTTGATATTTAAGCAGTTATTTATTTATGGACAGTACTTTTAAATAAATACTCAATCTCAGTCGAAACAAAGAAAGTAATTCTGGGTACACAATTGAAATTTTGACCTATAGACTCAATGGCTGATGCGCAGGATCAAGAAGTAATTTAGTAGAACCAGAGTTTGTAAGCGATGAATATGTCATATTTTTCTGGACGAGAAGTGCCCAAAAAGGATTGTTTTTTTTTAAAAATTCCGCCAAACACATTTTTTATACAAGATTTAGGAGAAAGTTCAGTGATATTTACGTTGTATGACATTTTTAAAGAGTTAAAATATTTCTGTGTAAGCGTACATGTAAAATAGTTTTAAGGGCTAAACTTACATGTATGTGTAACAGGAAGATAAATTAATTATTTAAGTATGATTAATTTACATCGATTTCCATACACCATGGTGGAAGTTGACACAATGACACTGTCACACTGCGGTCGATGCTTATCGTCTGCTGGCAAGTGTAATCCTGGTTTTTACACGTGTGACGTGATTATTTGAAAATTTGAGTAATATATATATATTATATACCGTTATATTTTACCGACATTGTTTTCACCTTAATGGAAAATGGATTCATCAAAAGATGATAAGAAAGCACGAAAAAATTCAGATAATGTTTGTTTCGCTCCCGATCAGGTATACATTATGTCAAAATTGAATTTGGCCTACTACATTCACGCGCATTTGCAATTGATTGATTTGTTTCTGTACTGTTATCTTAGAAAACGCCATCCAAAAAACCTAGGAGTGAGTCTAATGTCAAAATATGTAAGTAACAGACGTTAATAGCTTGATTGAAGTTGCACGTGTTTACGTGTGGCACAGTTGTAAATTTGTTTGTTAATGGGTGGAATTAACTACATGTGCATGTAAATCAAGAGTTAAAACTACAAATTTATAACTGACAAGTGTTGTTTGTTGAATATTCTGACTATCTTAATGTAGACCTATTTCTCAAATGATGTCACTGTTGATATGATAATTAGTTATACTTTCCCCATACACTGTATTTGGGTTGCATTATCGAAACTGAAATTTAATCCATTTGTCATAATTGCAGGTAAAAAACAATACAAATTGTACATGAAACTAAAAAAAGAAAAACAACTGGCCAAGCGAGCTTTGCAAGAACAACATAAAGCTCAGGCAGAGGAAAAGTTGGCAGAAGAGTCAAGAAATAAGGGTTGGCTTTTGCCAATTAAGCTACAATCAAAATACGTCCTATCTTTCGATATTTTGTTTAATGAAAATTTTCTCTAGGCCGGGAGTACACTGTGAGCATTGCGGTACCTGGGTCAATAATGGACAATGCCCAATCGATGCCGTTAAGAATATATTTAGCAGGGCAGGTAATGATTGTGTATTCTGAGAATTTATATAGAATAGAGAATGTATATAACTAACTTTATGCTAAAACCTTTTGTGATTTGTTTATTTGTCAGGTTGCCAGAGCTGCTGCAATATTTAAAGTGGACGAAGTTGTGGTTTTTGACGATATGGGCATCACACGGTGAATTTCAGTTATCCTGATTCCTTGTTTCATGAAACAAAGTGTTTCATGTAGGCATGTTTCATCAAATAGATCCAACACTGGAGATCGATCAGCGGAAGAATTGTTGAATTTGAGCGATAGACGAAAGGCATGTCGCCAGATGGCTGACATATTGCAGTATCTAGAATGTCCACAATATATAAGAAAACAATTGTTTCCCATATCCAAAAATTTGGAATTCGCAGGTTAGTAACTTACGAAAGGTTTCTTGGTCTTTAAAATGCAGCTTTGAAACGTCCAGTATACGTGTTAAGGTAGTCGAAACAACTAAAAAAAGCACTGAAACACATTCTAGGCGTCCTTAATCCACTTGACAGCAGCCATCACTTTAGAGAGCACGAAGAAAGTGAATACAGGGAAGGTTACGTTGAAAACAAAAAAGCCAAGAAGTCGAGTTGCTATGCTTACGTTGGTTTGAAGAAGGTAAATATTGCCAGATGTAATGCAAAAACCTCTTTAGAATGGCACAACAGCACCTTTAAAATGCATTTTTGTGCATGGAACTTATTTCAGGACGTGCTCGTTGATGAAGCCATTCCACCAGGTGTAAGGGTTACCGTAAAAATCCACAATCTGGGTAGTGGTAAGAATGTATTTAGAGTATTCTTATGTTATACAAATTTGGTTCTTATTGTTATGACATGACAAAGTGGCTTTCACACTTTGCAGAAAAAGTAAGAAAACACGTAGCCATTTGTAATTAAGATGTTGTTTAAAACATTTGAAGTCTATGATGCTCTCTGATATGACCAAACATAATTTTATTTATGGTTCAAAATAATAGTAGAAAAACTGAATGTTACCAAGCTATATGGTCATAACACTGGCACACTTACTGAAACCACTGAGATGGGTTAGATTAGTGCTGAGGTGGACAAAATGTGCAGTTGGTGTAGTCAATCCCTACCCTTCTAAAGTGTTTCAATATGCATTGGTCACCCAATATGCTATCGCCCCTTTTTAGAAATCCTAGGCATACTTTATGCCTCTTATTTGAGAGATATTGGAGAAAAATATTTGTTAGCTGCAGTACTTTTGCAACTTCCTTTCCGTTTTTAACTACAATCTTACCACCTCCTACTTTAACAATTCCATAAAAATCAAAAAAGTGAGGACTAATTATCCATTGTATTTTAGGCGAGAAAACACTAAAAGGATCTGCTGTGGCTCCAACTACTCCAAGGGAAAAAGGAGGACTTTATTGGGGATATAATGTGCGAGTGGCCCACAGCCTTGGTGCCGTTTTCTCAGAATGTCCTCATGAGGGTGGCTATGATCTAAGCATTGGTACCTCTGACAAAGGTGAATCCGTTGATACAGTAACCCTCTCTAGTTTTAGGCAAGTTCTCAAATAACAATTGTGACTATCGATTAAGTACGTTCAAGGTAGATAATTTGGTCATCAAATTTGGTTTTATTTTGGCAGACACTTGCTCGTTGTTTTTGGAGGATTAAAGGGATTAGAAGCGAGTTTAGATGCAGATGAAGGGCTGGACATCAGTGAATCAGAACTACTGTTCCATCATTATTTAAACATGTGCCCAGGACAGGGAAGCAGGACGATTCGCACTGAGGTAAAATTCATCAGACAATTATTCGATTGAAGTTTATGTATGGAAATTTGTGCAATTCAATATGCAACTTCCTTTTAGTGGATAAATATTCCGAATCTTTATCATGGGCATTACTTAACTTCAGTGTCATTGCACTATTTGGATTGTATCGTAATTCGTTTAGTCAAGGTTATGGCTGAGCCAAAAAATATGCACACCATGCGAAATAATTATTATAATTTCCAGATTTAGTTTTACCCATCTAGAATTGGTCGTCCAGTATGGTTAGCTATTTTTTTAATTTGAAGATTTCCCGTTTTTTTTATAATGCATTCTTTTCCCCTGTGTGAAGTTCCCAATTTCATAAAGAAACCGTCTGCAAAATAAATGTTATGTCACAATGAGTAGTCAAAATTATTTTTCCTACTAGTATGCTAAAGTGTCTTCTGGTCTAACCTAAAATATGACTTTTCATTTTACAGGAAGCAATTCTGATATCAATGGCCCAGCTAAGGCCAAAAATTGAAGCTGCACAGAATTTAAAAGTATAGCTTTTTTATTAATCTAAATGTTACACAATTGCTACATCTATCATTATATAAGTACGTGTATACATTTAAAAAGCACATGACATACACACTGTTTTCAATAAAAGATGATGATGTTTTTTCCCAGATCGATAGCAGCGATTTTCTTTTTATGTTAAACTGCTAGGCTAAACTTACACATGACAATCAGGACATTAAAATATTTCTTTTAAGCAATGAATTCGGATTAACTATCCAAACTGTACTGCAACAGTGTTGTATGAATTGATTAGAGATTATCATCTCCGGTGATTATATTAAGGTTGCCTTTCTACCACTAATGTACTTTATATGATTTCTCGGTATTTTATCGAAGAACAGCAGACCTGCAGCTCGTTCTATAGTCTCTAATGGTACTTGATAAGAAAAAATTGACGTTTTGTCGTCAATAATGGCGTTTGGCATGACATAGGCCTCTACCTCTAGTTCACCCTTCTTTGTTTCCCCAAGCACGATCTTAAAGAAGTGCGTAGGAACAGCAACGTTATTCGCTCCAATAACCTGATACTTAACGTATGTCTTTCCATCAGCTTTTTTTCTAGAAAAAAATCACATAAAACTATGGTTACAATGTCTTTTTGCAACATTTTTTTCTTCAGCAAGTGTGAAATCATTTTCCATAATTTTAACAAATAGTAATGCAAAATAACAAGATAACACTTACAATAGTTTATTGAACTCATTATGACATAATGACCAGTTTATATCAACATTGTAAAGTTTAACTGACAATAATGAATGTAGTGCCTTACCTTGGTAAGTACAACGGTCCTGTGCACACATAAACGTTTTGATACACATTTGTTAAGTGACGAACATATCTTTCCAGTTTATTCCAGGCATCTCTGTTGAAACCCTTCCCCACCTGTAAATATAAAAATTCAGAACATATTCGAACCTGCCAAAATAGCAGACAAGTATTCTTAATAAATTGCCAATTGTAAATTGGTATTTTCGTAGAAGGGGCTGGATTGACGGGATTCTGCAGAAAAGTGCTTACTTCCCGGTTGTCTGAGGCTGAGGTTCCTGCAAATCTAATTTTTAATGTAAAATAAAAATTGTTACGTTTTTCGATAAATTTGATGATTTTTCGCAGCTGTTTGGAACGAAGCCGTTGAGAATTGAAATTTCAACTTAGCCAAAGGTAATTTTTCAATACAGCATTTCAATAATATTTCGTGATTGATGCAAAGAATCGATGTCTTATATTGATTACCAAAAACTAAAATGAGCAGTTTAACTTGCATTTAGCTGAAAAGTAGCTATGCAATTTGTTGATCGAAACAAAAGTTTGCAGAATGTGAAGAAGGCGTTCTTTGTTTTACCGTGCAACCATCTTGTTTTTTTTTTCTGAAAATGTTCAGGAAAAGTGAATTTACAATTTCTTTTTCTTTAAAAGTTCGTAAATATATTTAATGGTGATTATTTCCATCAGTTTTTTCCTTCAATTGGGCACAATTAACAAAGTTTACTTTTTGTGCGTCAAAGAAATTTTTCTACCAAAGTTTAACATTTTTGAATAAATGTTTAATAAAATGTAAAAAATCATTCGAGAATCAATTTATTTATGCTTGGTTAAATAAACGCATTCTACATCAGAATTTTTAGAATTCCCGTTAGGTGAACGTGTGGGCTGCTTCTCAATTTTTGAAAAGGTGTGAGACCGAAGTGGACTCCGTAGAAGTTCGTAGGCTCCATGCCAGTGACGTTGATGTACAAATTGGCGCCAAACATCTAAAATAATAACGGCTGTCGAACTCGTTAGTGCAAAACCAGAATACCATTTTACCAGATCAGTTTTCGTCTAACTATAAGACTAGTTATTGAAAGAAAGAATACCAGTACTGATGAATACAAAGAAGCAACAGACAAGGCCTTACCTGCGGCGCTATGTTGCTCAACAAGAAAGTTTGATCGCATTCTTTTTGGTTTCTTCTGTGGTTGCCGGCTGCTGCCAGATGTCCCCGATCAAAGCCACTGCCCTTGTAGTCGCTCGAAGTAGTCCGGAAGAAGGGATGAATGGACGTATCTTCATGAAAGTGGCACTTCGTGCGATCCACGCTGTCTTTTTTCTTTATGTCGGCGTGGGTAAGATGTTCGAAGACCCAGTGGGCTGTTCGATTTCGGCGATCGTAGGACAACACGTAATCATCCATGGACTTCAGCTGGTCGAAACTGGGAAATCCATAGCGCATTATCTGACCCGTTCGATTGGCTGTCAGCTGCTTGCTCTCCGCAGGAATCACATCAGGTAATACCACTCTATTTTCGTCCACCGTTATCAGGGGACTCGCAGCTAGCACTGTGGTAGCGGAATTTGTAGTTTTTGATTTTTCGAAGGCAGAACCTGCCAACCAGGCCCCCAAACTGGCCACGGAAATCGTCAATACGTTGCTAAGTTTGGTTCGGGACATAACGAATGCAAGTTCGTCTTTTGTGGGCAGGATTTTACTTCGCTTACTTAATTGCTGTACGATTTCTGGATTTTCGCCTTCCCCACAATTTCCGCAAGCCTTCAGAACAAAGAGTCATATGTCAATTGTCCACAATCTGCTCTTCAGAGTTTCACGTCGTCTGCGTCGTCAGAATTGTTGATCGATCCCGTTGATGGTTTAGCAGCAAAATGAATTTATACTTCAAATACTGATGAATTAATTCGTATATTAAAGGTAAGCAAATGCATGTGTTATAAGATATTGTACAGTTAATTATAGAAATCTTTATTTCATAATTTGCGTTCACCGATTTATCGTATAATAATAGTTGTGCTTTCATGCGGATATTAATGGAAAGCCCCCTTTCCTAAAGCGCTTTTACCTAATGATTTGCGAGTGGGTTAATTCAACGAGGGGGCGGTGGCATACAACTGAGATTTCTCTATAGATTTTTCCATCAGATGTTAACTTGATGCGTTATCAGGCGGTGGTTAGAAGTGGTGGACTTTTTGACGTCTGGTGTTTTATTATCGGTCCGGAAATGTGTATTCATTCGACGGGATGCTGGATATGACAGTGTAGGCATCTCCCATGTTCGTCTAAAGTTTTTCTCAATGACTTCCCAGCTGGAGTTGGGCTTTGATTCGAAAACCCATTTCTGAACCTGCTTCTGGCATGAGCTTTAAAACGGATAGCCAGGTGAGTCAGTAACAAACCATGTTCTCTTGTTGTGCGCCACCAAAGTTGGGATTTAGGTTATTCCATTAATTCAACGTGTGAGTTTGTTGCTAGATTTGTTTTTTGAAAGGGTGCACCGAGATCTCGGTGAAAAAACACCCAGCCTACCTGTTGAATAGAAAATAGGTTTCTATATTGCAATGGGGTATCTTGAGGTAAATGCTAGTTGAAGGGAGATGGAGATGGAAAGGCCCACAATTGGGTTTTAGTGTTCCTAAAGATGGTAAATTTCATTAGGTGCTGTAACGTAATGTTGACTTTCCGCGTACAAATGTCGCATGTTATTAACACTTATGCCTATGCACATTGTCGAATTTTAGCAATGGAATAGTAACTGTAAAAAACGCATAAATTGACCAATTTTTTGTTTAAAATATACACAAATTACCGAGTAGAAATTTGGTTTAAAAATGATCATTTTATAGCTTACGCCCAAATTAGATAAGAATTTCTTCTTTTTAGATGTTTTGTAGATCGAACGCCGTCACAAAATATGTTGTTAAGGCTTAGAGCCATAAAATATACTTTAAAACGTTCTTGTTCTATGGTGTATTTAGAAAGCCATGCAACTTATAGTTATAATGCTATACATCTATATTACCCGGAAAACTTTGGATCCTGTTTTAAAACAAATGAAACTACATATAAAAATACAAAATTCATGTTTCAAAATTAAGTAGATGCTTTTAAATTATGACCAGAAGGGATTCTTATTTGTTGGGACGACAACAGAGCATTTATTTTTCGTTTAAATATTTACCATAGGTTGGTTTAACAAAACATGTCGGCTGAAAGTATTGCTTTGAACGTTTAGTTAACTTTAGCTTGCAAGAAAAAGAAATAGTACGGATGTGTTCACTAAATCAAATTTATTGCTAGAATCGTTAACCATTACGGGTATTGACTTGAGGATCACGGCTCCTGCTTAGATTCTCACCTAAGATACCCTACATATTAAATAGCTGGTAACAACATAACGGTGTAAATGCCTGCGCGTGCTAATGCTCGTTGATTATTGTAGGCCAAACAAAATCTCAGCGTTTTATCATAACGTATCGCGATTTTTGATTAAGGGCGTTACTCCTGTTACATGTACCTGTTCATGATCCGGGCGGATTTACCTTCAAGGCGGGTGATTTCCTCGCCTCGGAAATGAGTCCTGCCCATAGGCAAGTCCCTGTGCAATATCCCAACGAATTAGCCCCAATTGCGCCATTATCATCGGAATGAATCAATGGCCGTTACGTCACCCAAAGCGCGCAGGAAACCCCATTTCATTACCTAGTTTAATTGTGAATGGGGATAATAATGCAGCGCAAAATGTGTCAGCTCGATAAACACAAAACTAGTCGAATGTAAAACGCGATCGAATTAATTGGGTTTTCTTATTGAGCATTTTTGACTAGCAATCGATCCCCCAAATTGGATGGACTCGCTAATTGGGTGGGAAGTAATTGTTAGCTCGTTGCTCAGCAAGGGTATGAGTAAGCTCGCCTTGAGATTCGTGCATGCGGAATTTCAATTTGATGCGTGCGGGCTTCAAGAAAATGTACAAAAAACCTGTTGAAATTTTGCTTTAATAAGCATTTTTGCTCGACAAGCCAGTTCCTGTCTCTCGCTATTTCATTGTGACTGGTGTAGAGTATCTGAAATTGTGATTTTTACGAGGAAAGTAGAAGTTGATTCTCCCAACAGAAAATGGGCGATCTTGAAAAGTAACTATCAAGCAGTTTTTTATGCTGATGGTACATATTTCAGCATTAATTAACATTTGATCCTTTCCATCATGTGAGCAGTGCTTGTTTCGTACTCAGTCTTGATGAAAGGAGTGAAGAATCATTGCATAGTTTTAATTAATGACATTTCGAGACGCCAACAATGTAACAATGTTTGCGAATGTAGGTATAATTGCGTTGCACAATAAACTATCTTAAGACATCTTATATCATTAAAAATGACATTTGACGTATTTGAAAATCAACTGTGACGCCATCTTAAAAAATCTTATCATCATGGCAGCTTTAAAAGTTTTAATTTGAAACTGGCATTGACTTAATTGTTCAACCTTTCACCCTTTTTAAAAAAAATTAAATGTAAAGTTTAATGCCTTCGCAGGAAGAAATCGGCGAAGATCTGGGACATATCGCCCCCTCTCGGCGTTGCCAAAAAAGATCCCATCCATTTACTCGTTTCTGGAACAAATAGTCACTATTGCGTAATCATTCTCTTGCACCTTGAATTGCGTGCGATAGCTTCATTTCAGCTTGCCATGAATGTTTTTTTAACATTTTCATTTATTATTTATTTTTATTTTTCTTTTTTCAACCATTTAAATTTCCCCGTCTTTGTGCTTTTGACTCGTGTTTGACGCACGTCCCTAACGTGCGACGACTGTAGGCTTTTCAAGCCTGTTGATTTGCTTTTTTGTTGCATTTTGGAACATACTGACAACTTTTGCTGCGCACATTGATAAGCGTATTCCTTACTACAACCTACAATTAAGTCGTGAAAGTAAAATATTTCCACGATCCGGTTTTTGCTTATTGTAACGCATTGCTGTCACGAGAAATGTGTAAGCCCCCATTTTTCCCTTTTAAGCGTCTAATGACACACGTTGATCGCAGCAATTATGCGAATCTGCTGCCAATATTATTAATATTTTTCCGTGATCGAGATCTTAATGGCGGCCATTGTGAATTGAGGGCACTAGTGACACGCTTCCCTGAGCACCCGTCTCCATTCTTATCGGTTTTCGGACGAGTCCTTCGATTAAAATGCAAAGATTGACACGAATTAAAAGTGATCGATTGATGGAATTAGAACGGGGTTTTGATACCGAATCGATTGTACTAAGAAGTCTTGGGCGCCCTCTTGTAGTATCTGTTTCGCCAATGTCACTAAATTAGTGACGCACGTGTCCTAAAAGGAATGCCGTAAATCACAAACATCTAACCTTGTTCGTTTACATACGATCTACCAATTAAATTATTATTATTAAGTTTAGGATGGCTTTACCTAGGTTATCGTTTTTTTGGCGTTTTAGATTTCGAGGAATGTAATTTCAAGGAAGCGATTGTTGAATCTTACAATCCATTTAAACCTGAGGTTGAATAGGATGTCATGTACGACTTGTCCTCTCAATAAGTAAAATTAGTTAGGGTTGCGAACTCTTAATAAATTAATACGGTAATCTGTAATGCCGACGAAATGTAGCTAATCATCCTCGGTTTTTACGTCAGCGAAACGCGCTGTAGCATAACGTAATGACCTCATTCAAAACTCATTCCTATTGTGCCCTTGCTTGTCCTCATTTCGTTCGCTTCATGTAGAATAATAGTTTAGGTAACTGAGATGAGAACCAAAGTAAAATTTCGACTTCAAAATAGTTGCCAAAAGGGGATAAACAGTTAACATGGAACAAGTGCCCTATATCTCGCCACATGTATCGCTCACGTCAGGTTAAGTCACTCCTAAGATTTTTCGCCCTTTATTGCTTTTGGTTTGGTAGTGTTACATAGTGTGGAAGGATGTATTTGTGTGAAATACTATACTGTACTTGGACCTCCCACTCCTATGGAAAATTCTTAATCTGCCACTGACATTCCCCTCCAAATCTGAGTCATAGTCAGTCTATGCTCTTTTTAATGAAGAATCTTAACTTTAGACAGAATGATGCATTTGTAAGTAGAAGATGCGTGAAAGCTAAGATTCCTCCGCAAATTGGTATTTTTACATGTAATAGCGAAAGGCGAAAATAGTGTGCATGCCAACCACACATTCTTACTGTTGCATTATGCTTTCCACCGTTCACGTTATTACGTCATGTATTTAAGCTGAACCAATTGTACCAAAATCCTATCTTTAAATTATTAAGTTTGAGTTTGTTATTAACATGTACACTGTATGAATGTGGCTGTCTGTCTGCTACGGGTGATTGGTCACCTCTCAGTGCGGAACGATTGCAAAAGCCATTCAAATGGAGAAAGCACACAAATGCATATCGACGAAATAGCGTTATTTGCGATTTTTGGCCATAAAAAAATAAAGTAAACGTGTTCGGTTTTGGCGATGACAATACTGGCGTCTGATGTGGAATCTTAAGTAGGCCTTAGCACTTCAACTGGAAACTATCGTAATTTAATGTTAAATTAGGTTACAGCTAAAGCTTTTTCAATCGCTCATGTCGTTATATAATGGCATGTTGTTGTTGTTGTTCCAGCCAGATAAAATTCTTGTCACAACGAAAAATATGCGTCATGTTAAACGCACCATCTTGAAACTAATGCAAATTTCAAGAGTACTTTAACCTTAGTGGTTATTTAAATGATATGCGCTTGTTAACAAATGTCGTGTACTAACCTCGAGGAAAATCAGTCATTGTTAGCTTGGTATCTTGATAACTCGTCATTTTGCTACTTGAATTAGATGACTGAGTTGCAGAATTCGAATTATAATACGCTACCTTTCCTTTTGCGCGAAATATTTTTATGTTAATGAACATTCAAGTGGCAGTGTTTGTCAATTACTTTATGAAAACATTTGTTTTTGTAAATGCAGCAATTTGGTATTAATTAAAGGCAATGAATGTGCGTGATGTTTGTTATTCACATCACACAAAGTCTGCCGAATGTTGAAATCTATTAATAACCGTGTTGTCGTCTTTTCGCTTTCTTTACATAACTTCATTTTGCAGCTTCATAATTTTTCACACATACATTTATTACAGGTGGTTGAGGGACAGCGTGTCCTCCAGAAACCCAGCATTTCGAAGGTTTTTCCTTAACTTGAATTGCCGCAAGTTTGCCTATTGTTTATCCTCCATGACATCATCTGTGAAATGAGATCCTTGCTATTCTCGCGTGTTTTTTTAAAATGTCAGGCATTTAGAATAAACTACATGTAGTAACAACCTGCAACCGTCTCTTAAGCTTGAATGTACAATGTGAGTTTATGCGTTGTAGTTGAAAAAATCTCATCCTAGTCGCCATATTTCTAAAACGCAAGGGTGCAGCAAAATGTATTGTTTTCCCCAAATAATAAAATGACATCTAATTGCCCAAACGTTCTTTTTCAAATCCTAGCCTACACTTGTAGTATTAAACTTTGTTAACTGCTATTGCATAAATAGCTGAGGCAGTTGAAATATACAGCTTCTTGAATAGGGACATTTATATTCTGTATTTCTGTAATCTTTGCACGGAATCTCGTCAGTGTAAAAAAAATGTGAAAACGTTAATATGCCGGATTTTTTATACAAATCCGGAAGTTTTTTAAAAGTATTTGTTCGGTTTTAAAAACTGAGTATTTATCACCAATATGATAGAATAAGTATGAAATAAGGAAGCATTTGCTCTTGAAATGATGTGCCCTGGTAATGTAAGGGACCTATTGCATTACATATTTTTGAGTAGGCTGTGAAGAAAACACCAAAACTTGCTTTTGCCCTATCAAATTGGCAACAATTTGGAACATTGTACGTGTTGTAAAAACTCGTCACTTTCAAGGTGCATCATTTGTAGGGGCTCGTTACGAACGTGGTCCCGTTTGTTTGCTTTCATCCCTAGATTCGCATCATATGATCAAATTGATCGACAATTTGGTTAGTCAATTACCACGAAACTAGGATGCGTGCTGCTTCTATCAGCTGGGAAAATAGTTGCTCGCACCTGTGATGAACTTCCTGGTCACTTTACTCAGCGAGTGAATCGCAGGAATTTGAAACCTACGAGCTCTTTTCAATGCATCTTGGGGGTTACATTATTGTTGGCAAGTGTAAAGGCGCAACAACCCTTGGGGCGAGAATAGCTCCTCCGCCGTTATGAGCCTGAATTTTTTTCTGTAAAATCCCAAGGGCTCTTTTGAAAGGTATGAGGAAAGGGAGCTTAGAAACCTTTGCTTGTCTGTGCGCGGAAGGGCGCGGGGCGCTTCTGAAATTGTAGACTTTTTTTGGCCGTCTTTCTCAGACCCCAATCGTGAACATGGCTCTAGTGATAGTTGAAAGGTTGCAAACACCTGAGTCTGGCTTGACCCTTTTACCTGAACAAGTTCTCGTTACATTCCCTATGACATAACAACGTGCATAATGCGCGGTCCATCTGGAACTTGTTTTGCAGTGCCATCTGCTGGCGAGATAGTAAGAAGTAGCCCAAATGGTAGGACCAGATAGTACCTGGCCATTTGTTTTGAAGACACTGTCTCGTAAATCACCTTGTTTGTTGATGAGCTCTCATTGTCGGTTTGTGGGTTGATGGCAGTTACATTTTCTTCACCTCATCTGCCATTTACTTCTAAATTCCAATAAGGTCTGTAAACCACTGTAAATTTAAATTCTGTTCCGTCAGCAGTAGTCTTGTTTTGAGGACTCCTGTTTCGTGTACATTTTAGCAAACAATAGCCCCACATCCTTTTATTAAACGGTGAATTATGTGCGCATGTGTGGACGATAGTACCAATATGGTGTACCATTATTATTTGTATGAAATGGCAGTTGGATAATTATTTTTGCGTTTTATGTTTTGTCTTGGTGTCCACTGCTGTCCCGAACGGGTCGAGCTAGACACACAAGGATTGACCAATCAGGAAGCAACTTCTTCCCGGTTTGCCAATGACGTTACTTGTCCAAGTTTCTTAATCACGGATTCTTCATAAGTAGAGCAAATGCTCGACGAAATCACGGGATCACCTTTGTGCGTGACAGGAAATTTCACCGAAAGTGTCACTCGCTCACCGCTATCGTTTCCCCTTCGAAAATGGTATCGGAGTTCCTTCACCCCTCGAAATGTGCTCGTTTATTGCGCTCATTTTCCGTGGTGCTGCGAAGATTGCGCAGTTTTCAAAGGCGTCCGTGCGGATTTAATGGCCAATCGCGGTTTGCCCTCGCCGCACGGCGCGAACGCTTTTTGCGGAAATGAATTTGAGCTCCACCCTTGAGCTATTGATTAGGCTGGCGCAATTTCATGAGAGGTTGTAGCAGATTGCCCTCGGCCTGCCCCGAAACTGATCTTGGCTAAGAAATTGTCGAAAACTGCTGTTATTAGCAAGCCCTCTGGCGATGCCAACATCCCAGTTGGTGTTCAGCAGAGGAATATCTCCATAACGCGTTTCCCCCACCTAAAATACTTCGTTTGCAATGTCTTCGTGTGCAAACAGGTTTTAAAGCATGTGGAAATAATTGAAAATAATGTAAACGCAACGCGTGTATTCATTCACGCCCGGTTGCGTACGGGCCCTTTCCAAAAAAAAGTGCCCAGAAATACACATTTATCTAACTTGTCAAGTTACATTGCTGCATCAGCACATTTGATAGGCACGCGAAAAGTGCTCCATCAAACTGGCGTCAAAAGTTATATAAAAATTGTTTTTTTCTCTGAGGATCTATATTTTTTAATTGAGGAAATTAAATGCATTATCAAAGATACAATAGAACGTATATGCATTTATTTATTCAAACAAAACTCGTTAGAAATATGTATAATTGTACCTGTTCTTAAAGCGAATGTCTAATCATGTTGCTCTTGTAATTTTACATTAATTTCACTTACATGTAAGTGAGATAATTCGTTCCGCTTGATAGATAGAAATACAGACGTAATTTAAAATGAAACGTGCAGTCGATTTCTTAAAATCGACTAAATTTGTCTGGGAAATTACCCGTTAAGATTATTAAGGTTAAAAGTAAAAGAATGTGCGACTTGACCTTCAGGTAAACGTCATATTTAATCGTGTAAGTTTCCATCTTACTCAATTTGAATTGCCTACGTATATACATGTAGGTGTTCTCGATTGAAAATGTGAAAGCCTCGCCCGCTCCATCACCATGATTTTCAATTTGTAAAATTGTTATTTTTCGACCCCACACACACACTCATCGAACCAGGTCAAATGGAACGTGCTCGCCGATGCAATACTTTCACCTCAGGAGAATTTCCGATGAAAAACTTCCCCGGGTTTTTGCAGTTCATTTTAGATCAGGCCATTTCGGTTAATGAAATTCTGCAATTTTCAGGTTGATGGGTTGTGAATTTATATGGCGTTGGTATGCTGTGCATTTAGGGCTACATGTATATTGTAATTTGTTTTAGATGACGGTTTGCGTCCCTTTATGGAGAACCATACGCTTTATGTAATGGAGTCTGGTCTTTGGTCTTTTGGTTCCGCCCGTAATTTGCTATTCCTCAAATGAGTCATTTGTTAATTTTCGCGTAGTAAAATACTAATGGCCCGTTCCAACAGACTCCAACTGACGTTAGGCTCCCATCGGGGAATTTTAATATTGATTAGCAACTGTATCGCGACAGTCCTGGCCTTTTAAAACTGCGCCAACTATAAAAAAATATACAAGTGAAAAGATAAAATTGTATTAGCCAGACTTATCCATTATAAATGTGTGTTAGATTCAGAATTAGTAACGTCACATTTATCATCAGCCAGTCATCACATTTGGCATGCTGCATGTACAGTGTAATGGAAATATCCGTTAGCAATTTTAGAAATTCTTTACCGAATATTCATAAGTGAAAATATTTGAGAGCGGATGTTTTTACCGTTTTAAATATGTCATTATAAGCGATCTGTAGTTGTTGAGTTTAGGAAGTGATATATTGGTCAATAAACGATCTGCACGCAATTGACAGATTTAACGAGCCGTTATCGCAAGCAACCATTGATTCTACGGAGAATGGTGCAACCGGCTACGTCCAATGTGACTCAGATTGCAAATGGCATGAAGTCATCCGTGATATTAACCCGTTGGATTTGCGCTTGGGAGGGGTTGGGGCGCCTCCAACGGAAATGCAGCTCACGTGAAAGTGAAATTTAGGCAGGTAATTGTCTGTAGTTCAATGTCACGGAAGCTGCATGACGAAAGGAACAACCTTAAATAGTTTGATATTTAATCATCGCCGAGGAATCTGCCAACTAGCAAATAAACAAATGGACGGAACAATGGCGAAGTTGCTGACAATGCGAATAATTATCTTTTCTGGACCATGTTGAACTGGTGGAATTCTCTCCCCGAAGAATGGCACCTCAGACGTTGCCAGAACAATAGGATCGGATCGTTTACCTGCTGATAAACGAGAACAGTCTCACTTAAATCAAAAGGGATGGCTAATGACGGGCCAGAAACTAATTGGCCCGGCAGTAACGTCTGTAACGAAATTATAGTTCGGTAGGAATATTATAATGTAGATCCAACGGTTTGATTAGGAAACAATAGGGGGCGCGATAAAACAGTAAGGGATAGTTTTGCAATTCTCTAATCTATACGTGCTGGTCATTTTTGAATTTCCAATTGTTTTTCAGTTGCGAAATTATTGCGAGCGTTGCTGGTGTGACCGTTAAAGCTGTGTCTTTGAAAATCAAGATGGCCAACGAAGCCAAATCATACATGGGCAACAGGAAGTACCCTTCCTGTGCGTGACGTTCTTTTTTGACACCCTCCCCCCTCGAATTATGTTTTCGTACACCATTGAAGTACTACAGCTAGCCATCCATCCCTTCTGGGAGCAAAAAAAAAAATTTAGAAAGAATTCTAGATAGCATTTTGAAGAAAACGTTGTTTGATCTCCAGGTCCGTGCACACCCAGTGATAGGCCCGGGCCAAATGGAACATTGTAGGTCCCTTTGTCAAATTGCTCATTAAGTGTTAAAGTAAATTAAGAAGCTGTATGGGGTATAGGAATATTTTGTGACACTCATTCTAAAGGGTAATATATTTTTTGAATATTCAATTTAATTATTATGGCTAGATCACACTTAGGGCTGGTTGCATCATTGTAGGTTAAATGAAAGGTTAGATAACTTGGGGTTACCCATAACCCCAAGTTAACCTAAGGGTTAATAGGTTTTTTTTGCACCATTTTAGTACAGAGATTTTTAACACAAGGATAGTAAACTTGGAGTTAGCCTGTTGCAGTTAGGAATTCTGGGAAAATTGCATTATATTACAAACGTTACGTTAACCCTACCTATTAGTTGGGTTAACGTTAATACCCGTGGTGGAATACTGGGTTTTGCTTAACGTTTGTTGGTGCAACCGGCCCTTAGTTCATAAAATATTATTGCAGTAGAATGACAAGCACGTGTACCAATTATTTGAAAGAATTGAGAGCTTCAGCCATTGTTGAATACTCAACTTCTATAGCAAAATTCACTGTGACTGTATGGCATTTGCCAGAAAACGTCACTGAACAGTGTAACTTGTTTTGTTAAGTAGGGTTCTTATTTTGTTTCATTTTGCCTATTGTGACCATGTCACTAATAGTTGAATGGTTTCAGGAGGGTGTTTTTCACAAGTCAAACAGTTGAACATTACCACGGCTGGCACGGTTTCAAGGTGAAAGCGATTGAATTGCACTTTTCGCTTTTTATTTGTCGATGGTTGACATGAACCAGTCAATAATTTTGGCGAAAGGTACTGCCATGAGACTTCCATTAGCAGATGAACTGTTTTATATACATTGACATTGTACTATTATTGCCACGTTAATAATGTTGATAGAAACTTAGTTATCGTTCTATGCTGGATGGTTAATGGTATTTGTTTTCGCTGAAATAGGCCTACATGTTCAATGTTCGAAATATTCAAAAATGTAATACGTAAACATTCTCTGTATTTTAATTGACGTGTTGAAAAATCACTAGAACGTGTTGCATTTGAAAATAAATGAGCAATCCGATACCTTGAATGCTAAGAAAGTTTCTAAATTTACTATCGTGTTCTCCATCAACGTAATTGTGAAAAGGATAAGGAAAAATTACAAGCGGGATAAATTGCATGATGTTCTCTATAAACGGATTCCTAGATTTCTTTGTTTTGCTTATTATTTGAAAGTATATTTTCACCGTTCGGGAAAATTAAAACAAAAGGCGTGATGGCGGATCTCTGGCTTTCCCACGATTGAAACAAAATCTTTTCTCCCTCTAAATTCAAACCATGAATAAAAAAACAGGATGAACGTAACCGTGAACTGCATCACGTGGGTCTGGCTGTACTTTCTGCTTCAGCGATGACTCCTAACGGCTGTGGCTGATTTTCATCATTTCTAATTTATATGCGAGCACATCCATCTAATTTCACGGTCAAGAAGATTGGCAACGCTTTTCCATGTTTTCAAAAAGCGATTCTGGGAGGACGCAATCACGCAAGATGCCTTTTGATATAAGATTTTAGAAACCAGGTTATTCGATGGTCATATTACTACAAAACGTTTGTCAAACACAAGAGCAGCGCACTCGGCTGGTTTTTATCTGACATCAGGAGAAATTTTATCAGGATCAACAGGTTTTAACTAAGAATTTAAAACTTCGGCAAGTTTTAGTCACCACCCTGTATTTTTAGGAGTTGTCGCCATGTTGAATCAAGATGGCTGACACCGTTGCAACTAAACAGGTTAACTGGGAACAACACAAGGCGCACATTGCGTAATAGCATTACTATCCATTTCTATCCATCAGGTGTCGAAAAGATCAAAGGAATTGTTAAACTGTTGTATAAGATGTTATAGTCGTCAATACTTGTAAACTTGTCATAAAACATCTACTTCATTCCTTGACTCATAGCTTCACCCACTGAAACATGTTTTCTACAATAAGTTACGTAAAAATATTTTTACAGCAATATTATTATCCAATAACAAGGTAGAAACCATGTAATAAGTTGTACAACGAACGTAAAAACACATTTGTTATGTGAGTGATGTATGTAGCAAGGACCCACATGTAGGGTAAGCATTTAAGTCGTGAAAATGTATAGGGAGTGGGGCTTTAATTTTGGTATAAAAGAAAAGAACAAAATCTGTACGAAGCTCCAAAACAAGCCGTTTAAATGCTTCTGCGTGCAGTTGGAATGCAGATGAACCTTGGAAAATTCCCAGTTAAATTTGACAAGGCAACGTTGCGATGGCTTGCCCTCTTGAGCCTCAGTGCTACGAAATTGGGCGAATGCGTTTGATTCTCGCTTTCAAAGTCAACGCTACATGTACGCGTAGTTTGCCATTAAACGAGTAAATTAGCCTTGAAGGACCAACTAGCAGATCGTGACATTGAGAAGGCTCGAGCCCCGCTGCAATCCTCAACCTGTTTTCTGCGAAAATTGTTTTCATCGAACGATTAAAATAGTCGTTTAGTTCCTATAGGTGATTATTTCCGTGCATGTAATTGCGCCGGTTGTGACAAGTATCTCCGTCGGACTTCCACAGGATATCACGAGGGAACTTTCCCGTCTGACAGGAAATGAAAAGTTCAAACTGCGTAATTGACAAAAATCCAAAGTTTTAATCGTTAAAGGAAATAGGAAATGCATTTTAAATAAAATAACCCAATCAATGCTATACAATTCGCGGCACCCAAAAAATGCTGGTCATAAGCGTCTTGTTCCACGTGACAGCTTTCGAATTAGCCTATAGTGTTCCACTACGGAAATGTGAACTTGATTAGAAGGCTTATTTGAGATTAAACGAAAGAATGTTATAAAATCCATTGCCTCAATATAATAAGTGTCTCTGAAGTGATGCTTGAAGCATCCCACCCGCCATCTTGGTTAAAATGGCACAGGTTTTGTATCTATGCACAAATCAAATGACGTTTGTCCCAGGCGCAATTGAATTTGTGACTTTTTTTTGTCAATGAGATAGGTTTAATTAATGCGGAATATATATCGTTCTGATCCCTATAAGTGGTCGCCAAGTATTCGCACGCTTTTACGTAATTATGGGAGGGATTTTAATTAAGCTCCATAACGTTATCTTTATATGGTCGCTGATGGGCGGCATGATGCTTCTAGAACCCGTAAAACCCATTTTCCTTGCCATTAAATTGACCAGTCAAGTCGTAAAGTTAATTAATTTGTGCAATACATTGAATCGCTATAGACTAATTAGGTGAGACGATCTGGATACAGTTTCATTACAATGGCGTGTAAAGAATGGATAAGAAACGCCACTCGCTCGCGTGAAAACAAGGAAAAGCCTAGATGTCGTTCTACATATTGAACATCGTAAAATTTCCGTATATAGACTGCCTCATCTGATCTTATCGACAAACCTGTGGTTATTTATAGGCGTTGTCATTGGAGTTAGTTCTCCTGGGTTGCCATAGCAATTGTTTTGTGTACAAGTAGGATGGCTACACGTTCATTAAAATATTGCTTTTTATGGATCCCAGATTCCCATGCATCTCTGTTTAAAACTTTTCTGTTGCCAACTACCTGTCTTGTCATTCATTCTCGTGTATGGGATTACGTTTCGCCAAAATCTGAATGTTCAAGATAAATTTCATTTTGGGAGTACATCTGTGAGTACCGTCATGGTGTGATGGAACATTGACAATTCTCCTGCTGGTCTGTACTCGGATTTCAATGAATCGTAAAACTAAATATTATTCTCCGAAAATTTACATCCTTGAGACGGTCAATACATGCAGTGATAAAATCTTCGAACGGGGTCTTGTTTTATGGAATTAATTAACACGTATACGAAGGTGTGTATGGGGTAAAATTATTTTTCCTTAGCTGGAATTCAGTTCCGCTTGCTGCTATTGTTAGTATTTATTTTGATATTATAAAATAATTAAACACGGAAGTAGTTCTATATGCAAACGTTCTTCTATTTCACTCTGTATATCTTGACTTATTTCTAAACCTGTTGTATGTCGTAAGAATGAGTTAGTTGGTTAAAAAAAACCAAGCAGTTCTAATGAATCAGTTTCTAAATATTTTCTTTATAATATTTAGTTTTGCATGATGTCAACGCATCTTTTAATGATTTAAAAACATTTAGTTTTTAATTTTTAATAAAGTTTTAATTAACGTGTATTTCTCAATTAATTACATGTAATTTCAGTCTTCGGGTAATGTAATCAAGTACTGTAATCAAAATTCCTTTAAAACGTTTGCTTGTGTGATACATGTATGTAAGTTTAAAGAGCTCTTTCAGAGAAAAATCAGTATAAATAAAATATTTTTTCTTCAGATTTTTAGTTTCTAATTTCTTTTTTAGAAATAAGTGAATATGTAAATAGTAACTGAAGTATTCGTTTAATTTCACGTTGCATTTTAAATTTAGTTATGTGTTTATTTATTCTTTGACATTTTCACATTCAAACAAGAATCTATACGTAAAACGAATTCCAATTTTTGAGAACAAATAACTTGCGTGTTCGGGTGTTTGATTCTTCGAACTTTTATTGATTAGCAGTTTCGTTTAGTTGTAAAGTTAGCCATCAGTAGTGATAGGTTAACATGTTTTTAAATCAATGGTAACCATTTGTTGCGTGCGTCTGTCAAACTTCGTTGTATTTTACAGGACCTTATACGCGACCTTAGGCGTGAACGTCATGGCTGATAAAAACAGTCTGACTTTGACACATAAGACTGCAGCCTGTGGCTGTGAGATTTAAACGCTTTTTTTATTATTCCTTATTATCCTAGCGCGATTTCGGCTGTATAAAAGTGCTGATTGGATTGTTTTGCTGGTGTTGACGCATCGCGATGTTGGGAAGGTGGGTTTGGTGACGTCAGGCGTTTCTCGTTTACTCGCACATGACGTTCGCGTTTCTCCTCCAATCGCGGGTGGAGCTACTCGGGTGACGTCACTACGCACAAGTTGTTTACGGGGTTACCGAAATGCCACTTCAATGGGTCGTGTGAGCTCGATTCTTAGTCAGTGAATTCCGTGTGTGATGAGGACGCTGTTTGCAAATATTTGCGATACCATGTGAGTGTGTGCGCTCGGTCATGTGCGTTTTCCGACTTTATCCATGTTTACAGTTTAACTGTGAGATGTGGACGGATTACGCGGGTTAAGAGAAGAAGCCTGTGATTGGTCAGAGATAACCGTTGGACGCTGATTTGGTGCGCATCAAAAATGAAGTTCTGCGAATATAGCCCGGTAAGATTTATTTTCAAATCGACCATTTAACTGGATTCAGTTGACAGCAACTTGTTGTGGATTTTGTAAAGATGGACAAAACTTGAGTGCCTTTGTTCTGTTAAAAAGACGAAAAATCTTTTCAAGAAATACTAGTTTTTGAGTATTATACAAAACAAAATTCATATTTGCATTATGACAATCCCACAGGAAATAAACTTGTATCTATTAAAAACAAACAGAATTAGTCAGAATCGTGTTAAATAAATGGCAAGTTGGTTCTGTTCTTTGCGAGAGCAAAAATGCTGTTCAGGTTTAAGTATATTTAAATTAAGGCAGTTGCAAGTGTTTTTCAGCTCAATTCATTTTACCACTTGCAAAGGCACAATTGTATGTGTTTAATGAATGTGGATTATTCTGACATTTTAAGAGTAACGAGAAGAATTTAGAAACGGTTTAAATTCTGTGCACAAATCATACATACAAAATATAAAAAAAGGAAACAAGATTATCTTTATAATTAATCAAATTGCATCAATAGTTCTAGAAGCATGAACGCTTTTTATAATTTTCTTGTACACGGTTTAAAGGTTTTATCACTTATTTGTGAAGGAACCGAGTTTCAGCAGTATGTTCTCAGGCTTTGAGATTTGCCAAGGTTGCAATGTTTTCAGTCTGCATACTCGCATTATTGTTCCTACGTATTGCTTAGTATAAGCTAAACGTAGGTTACATTTTAATTCATTCGAAAAACAGCTTTAAATTAGGAAAGTCCCATCCCTACCAGTTGCCATCTAAATTGCTGTAATTATCTTTAGTGTTTTACCAAAAGTTGTGGTTATTGCATTCGTCATGGTTGTTAGATCCTTGTTCCCTAAATTGCTCAGTATTTTTCCAACTGGACGAGTCACAAAAAAGCTAAGTCGCCTCTGTTATTTTTCGATTGATATTCAAGATGGCAGATAAACTCTTTGCAAAATAAACTTAACCCTGGCTGCGTTTCATTGGGTTCCTCGGTATTCGGCAAACCCATATTTTAGGGAAATTCGCCCGTGATCCTTTTAATCTAATCTTCGAAGTACACAAGCAATTTTCCAACCCTTAGCTACCCAAGATAGAGTACTTGTAAACATCCTTCCCAACTTGTTTTTCTCGCAATTTCTTGAAATGATGTTTGGTGGTGTTCGGTGCAGGATGGATGCCTTGTTGGCCTACAGTTATTTGCATGTATGTACTTATTTTGAAAATCGCCTATTATTTATTTGTCCTGGCTGAGCATTTGTGAATATGGTATTAATTTAGTGGAATCTTGAAAGTACCGAGTATCATTTAGCTTAGATATGGATTTTAATGAACTTGGGAGTTCCAAAACGGGATTGCAGTGACCACTTCTGCCACCTAAATGATGGTATTTAACCTCTTGACTGAAGCTACGAGGCATTGTTGAACGTTTTAGTAATTTTATAAGTGGTATTTTGGGCGTGAGAAGGAATGACAAGAATTCTCGTTAATCAACTCGTGACCTAAGCTAACTGAAATTGAGGTGAATTTTTTTTTGTAAAATACTCAACTTGCATTCTATTCCCTGGTAATATACAGTGTATGAACACGTTAAAATGCTGATGCGATATGGTTTTTTAATAGGAGCCAGCAACAGGCTCATCTTTTTTTTCTTCATTTTTTCCCCCTGAATTGGGATGTACCTGTTGCTTTGACCTTCTAATCTCAAATTTATCTCCTTGCCATTATACCGTGAAGTTACCCTAGAATTTTTTGTTGTCGCCTAAAGGCGCCATCGAAGGACAGCTTTTTTTATTATTGTTGTTTTGGCAGAAAGGAAACATAATTAAAATATTGCTGTACTTCTTCCCGTGTTATGTGGAAAGTAGCATCTTGTTTTATTGAGGAAATCCGACGGCAATATTTTACTGACAGTTTTATGTAACTTTTAAGTTGACTGTTCAGGTCTTCGTTCAAAAATAACTACTATATTCATGTATGCTGAAAACAAGCACACACACGACGACAAATATCACAAAGAATTGCAATTCTTGTGGCTGTAGAAATTATTATTTTGACATTGAGTACTGGGCTACGAAAATATATTTAGAATCATCTAGGATCAACTAAATATGTATATAGATCATATAAATATTGCATGTACATCATTATTACACTTTGGCAATTGCAATATTATTTTATGCATGTCGTTTCTTTGCATTTCAACTCGCGATTTCGAAATAAGATAGTTTCGGTCCTTTCCTAAATAACAACATAATTTGTGGTGAAACATCATCAAATGCAGGTGATTTATTCAATCCAACTCAGTACCCTACTGTCAGTAAGGGTATTATGCCATGGGGGGAGGGGGGGATTTATCCATCAACCCAAGTTAGTTTTCTTTTGGCAGTTGTTTTGGCAATGATGAAACAAGTGTTGTTATTATCGTATTTGTTTATAATCAAACTATAGAAACCAATATTCTACATAACCTGTCATGGTGTTTGAAACTTACCAAATGTCATTTAGCACGATACAGTACTGCAAGTGCTGACATCATGCGCCTTTGAACTTCAGTTTCGTTAAGGTCAAATGCTGGCCAGCTAATCTGTTACATGAACCAACATATTTTGATATTTCATGAAGTAACATTTTTTCTCGTGGAAGGCGACCGGTGTTACCAGTGCTGACCACGACGACAAAAAAATTACACCCCCACCATCCTCTACCTCGGTGCCAGTCATACCTGTCTGACTCCTTTATTCCCTCGCTGTCCTCCTCCTACATTGTGCAGTACAATTTTTACTTCAAAGGAAAACAGGATAGACAATTAAATGAATCATGAATCATAAAAAGTAAATGTCATTTGGTGGCAGGAATAACTCGTTATGGCATTACGCAGCCAAGCGGCCCATTCCAAGATTTGACTTTTGCATTATTACAAAAGTCCCAAACTTGAATACATGAGCATAAATGAAGAAAGAAAAGTAGTCTACGACCTGAGTTTTTGGAGAAATCCTAGAGAATTCTGTCGAAAAAACATTTGCATTGTATTTCCACACTTAGTAATGAATGAGTGAAGATTTGAGAAAAGCATTCATGGAAATATCTGGCTAGACAAAGGAAATTGTTCGGGCTTGTTAAAAAAACAACTTTACATTGCAGGACGCAATTTGAATTAGTGCAGAACAGAACCTTGACAAAAACTAATAATCGCACATAAGCTATAAAAAGATACTACAATTTTTTTGAACTGAAATGATCAAAGCACACGCGACACGACCTTTTTTTTGTTAAACCAACAGAACCTTGCGCTCCGAAACCTAGGTGATAATTTCGAGAATTGTCACCTCACTCTCATGGTATGAAGTATATGCCATTCCCTCAACTTAGCCTAAATTTAATGACACATTTTTGCTGACACGGGTTTCTGGTGCACATCTCTTCAACGGGTGAAGGTTTGCCACTCGCCGACCCAAAGCTGCCGATATAGTGTAAGACGTGCTAATCAGAGGATTAAGTGCAACTAAAGAAGCTAAAGAGTTACTGCCCCACCTTGTGGCGACTTTAACCGTCTTCAAAATGCGTGTACCTCCAGTGAGTGTAACACTGTATTCAGCCAACCTATAAATTGAACGATATAACGTATGTCTTCATGATTTTACAACTTCTCCTTCCAGTCTTTTTTGATTTGTTATCAAGTTTTGTTCGGAAGATTACATGTACAATTTTTGTGTGATGCATACTTTGCATGACGTATGCCTGATGCATTTTTAATTAGATTTTCGAGATGTGTAATATTTCTGTTGGCTTGGAGCATTGAAAAGCTAACAAGGGCTACGCTTTATGTGTTGTAAAAGCGTGGCTCGCATTTTTCACGTACAGTGTACGTATTTTATTTCAATCATATTGCCTGGACTCAAATCAACTTTGTTTTTCGTGATTGATACTCAACAACATCATTGTGCATTTTACTAATGTCCGCCCCATTCACTGTTTGCTATTTCTTGAAAAGATCCTGAAGGTTCGTTTCTTTTGGGGGGCTTAATTAAGGTTCAAAAGACTGATTTCGTTCCGCCATCTTTAACCGATTTGAACTTTACGCGCGCTGGTTGTAAACGCGTAACCCCTTGATGGGTTATTCCGATGGTGTGGGTTGGATGGTGAGTCTTGCCTGACTGTGCCAGCTTTTGTAGCAACTCAAGAGACGCCCACCAATGTTGAGAAGGCACGCAAGTTTCATGCGCTATCTCAAGGGCAAGGCCCTTGATGGTGGGTTGTGATGGTTCTCATCACCGTCATCTCCCCCTGCATTGTTTTTCCACTCGCATCTTTTAATTTTTTATTTTTCGGAGACGCAGCCAAGCGTGGTTCCTCCAATCTATGCTGCCTTTCTAAACACCTTATTATCTTACTTTTATGGAGGAACACTAGGGCTGTCTTTCGGCGAAATGCGGACTAAGTGGCCCCGTACCGGTAATTGGTTTTGACACACGTGGGTAAATTACTGTTAATTTATTCATCGGGGCCTGCGAAGTGGACGGTAGGTGGATATGGACGGTTTGCAACTTGCAGTCATGTTAGTGACCTGCACGATGTCTTCTCACTCTGACGAGTTAGTTCTAAAAACTTCACTCGGTTGCTTCACCTGGAGTTAATGCCTATGATGCTGCCTCGTATGAGCGTGATTCGTGATAAAAGGCAATTTTAAATTGTAGACAGTTTTAGTCTGCTTAATTATGCGATCAATTCTGCCCAGTGGTGCGTGAAGGATATTTGTTCATGAAAACTCATTTCAAGAGCGCAAAAATAGTTTTCCAAATTATACTAAAAAATTACATTGAACGAATCGGTTCCATTAAGTTAAGAAATAAATTAATATTCAAACGTGTGAATGTTTGCCAAAAAATATTTCGAAGAAGCAATTAACTTTTAACACCTTTCCAATTTTACTGAAAACTTCAGTTTAAATTGCTGATACGTGGTCCTGCCCGTCCTAAGATGGGGTGTTTTCATTTTTCTTGCTGGACAAACACCTACCTGGATTATAGCAGTTGATGACAGCCAAGCAATGAGGCTCATCTTACAGCGGTCAAGCTAAAAAAATTCGCGTAATATGGTTTTCCATGACCTGCTTTCACGCTTCACCCCGAAAAGTTGGCTTCTTGTCCTAAAAAAAACTGAAGTGTTGATTCGCTAATCCATAGGAGTTCTTTAAAAATCCATGTTTTTGCTAGTCCCGGATAGGAGATACGGTACGAATTGGTGGCGCTGCGTGCCAGTGGGTGGGATACTATTCTTTGCCATGCGGGCTTTGCAAAACTCTGGAATTGGCGAAATTAAAGTGGGGAAAGGAGGCAAATGTGGAGAAACCTTGACTAAATATGTGCCTCGAATGCAAAGCGGTGGCCGTGCTTTGCGAAAAAACCCGGCCAACACCTGAATGTGAAGTTGGCTCGGGAATTGCCTTTCAAGCCCACGGTATCTTAATACTGCAAAAGCTTTAACAGGCATGATTCTAAACGAAGCGTAGTGTCTTTCGGCTTTCTGAAAAAATGGAGTGTGCAACTTTTTTTTGCAAAAATAAATAAATAAATAAATAATGATAATCACTGTGAAAAATGAAAGGCTCTATAACACTTAAGGTACATGTATTATATGATGCTTCAAAGGTGCCATTCCAGCATACGTATCATTTAAAAACGACGTCATGTGCATTGTACATACATAAGTCCAGCACTGCTGAAGTATTTTTTATCTTTCTCTTCGTGAACTAGTCATTTATGGGCCCATTGATAAATTCTGATCGTTTAACGAAACTTAAAATTTTAAAAGAATACATGTACAGGTACATGCGGGCTGTATAATTAATTATACGAGAATTGCCGAATTCATTGACGTTCTCATGGAAACGTCCATGCGTTGGACTAGAAACTTCGTTCACTATCTTCCCAAGAAATATAGACTTATTTTACTGAATTATGCTTTCTTTATCGCTCTTTATGCAAAATAGGTGCGCATGAAGTATCACTAATTGTCAAGTTGGAGGTAAGCAGGCATAAAAGCAGCTTGCATTCATTCTGGATTTAATGAAGCTTTCCAATAGCCTTAAGATTTTAATACCGATTATTGGCGGTTGAATGTTCCCATAAATCGTATTTCTATCTCAAGTTCGTTCTTCTGGATTGTGAGGCAGCAATCTTTGATTACACGTTCGGAATTTGCTCAGGAACGTGTTCAACCAGCGTAAAAAATGACCTACTCCTGCGCACAATTTTTACGTAAGCTACATGTGCATGGCTACACGCAGGCAGGTATGCCGTGTATCTGCTTTGTGAGAAATCTGTTCAAACCTTACCTAAGTTGACGACCTACTTAGCCCGCATTCCATATGACCTAGAGCGGGAACGTCCCCCTCCCGAAAACCGAGGGAAGCTCTCGTCGCCCCTTTAATCGCGTGGAAATGTTCATTGATACTAGCTCAATCAGAAGTCCGGATTAAATATGATATTAAATTCGCAACTCAACGCTAATCGCCCGTCAAAGTAATTTGGGCGAACAAATCATCGGTTATCTTCGGCTCATTATGGTTTTGCGGAATTTCGGATGTAGGTTGCAAGAGCCATTGCACTACGCGCCATTGTGCATTATCACGTAACACTGACCCAATCATTGATGCGTTTTCACCAGTTAGCTGTGGTCCTCAGCTATCAGGGGATTCAAACATTTACCAGCAATGGTACCAGTTTTCATTGCAAATACAGCTTGCACATCACATCATTCCAAAATGTGTGTACAGGTGGAATAGAAAACAAGAACAAACATTTTAGAACGATGTGAAAGGTTAATTTTTCCCTCGATAAACAGTACCGTACCTGGTTTCCGAAATTTGTCCACGCAGGTTATAAACCTGTCAACGTAATCGATTTACTAAGTTCAATAATTTATTCGAAGATTAGTGAGTGCATTTATCAATTTATGCTCGTAGGAACTTGAACCGTATCGTTGCACTCAATAATCCTCCTGAATTATCAATGTACTTAACGCTTCGCTGATATTCGTGATAGAAAAGTTTAATGAGATGCGTGACTAATCAACCTTTTTCTTATTGATTTCTTGAACAGCCAACATGGAGATACTGGGGCGAAGAAAAAACGGACGGTGCCATATTCACAGTCTACCTGAAGAAAGTCAGATACTTCAACCCGAGCAAGAGCATTAACAATGTACGTAATGCTTGTCGATGGTGCAGGATCATCTAATCAATCCCTGGTGGGCAGCACAATTTAAGACCGCGTTTCTGTTTCAGGACTCTGACGATGACATCGCTCATCTGGAATGGGAGACGATCCGCGTTCGGATGGTCAAGGCGGCTACGCTGCAGCGGCTGATCGAGCGCTTGGCCACCGACACCGGGGAGCTCGAATCCAGCTACCTTAACGTCTTCTTGGCCACATACCGAACGTTTTCCACCACCGAAGAAGTATTAACGCATCTGCTAGAGAGGCGAGTAACCGTTTTATCGATCCGCTGCTCAGACCTAGTTCAAATGGCAATTACTGTGTTATGCGTGTTAATTAACTCTCCTGCATGTGTGTTGCACTTTTACCTTGCAGGTATAAGCAGTTGCATGAGGAGGACAAGTACAAGGAGAACGTAACTCCAGAGCAGCTCAGAAAGTAAGCAAATGTGCTAGTCATGACGTCGTTGTTGATGGCTCGGGGAAGTGACTAATGTAACGAAATGGTCATGATTGCAGGACGATTAGAGTCACGTTATCCGTGTGGCTGGATGCTTACCCGGACGATTTTCGGGATGCTCCAAACTATAGGTGCCTGAATCAGATTTTGCATTTTGCGACGGAGACCATCGCCGACAATGAGCTGGAGCTGCGACTGAGACACAAACTGGAGAAGTTCATCAGAGAGGAGGAATCTAAAGGTATTGCAGCTTTTTCGAGAAGCATGTGTTCATATTGTGTTTAAGCATTAAATAACCACTTCATGCTTATTCGTCAAAAACAATGCCTTATACTAAAGATTGTATGTTTCTTTTTCTATTGTGTGTCTTAAATATCCGTTTCATTTCTAGCAATATCGTATGATTTTAAAGATGATATGAAATGCAAGAGCCCAGCTGCCAATGGCTATTCTTGTCCAACGTACAGCTTTCTGGACATTCCAACCGACACTTTTGCTGAACAATTAACTTATATAGATGCAGTGAGTCTTTCAGCCGACTTTTAATATGGTTTTGATTCTTGGGTCATTAGCAGCACCATTCTATAACTATTTTCTCTTAGGAATTGTTTAAAAAAGTGATGCCTCATCACTGTCTTGGCTCAGTGTGGTCGAGGCGTGACAAGTCCAAAGGTAGTAGAGCGACCTCGGTGGTGGTCACTGTGGACCAATTCAATGCAGTCTCATTCCGCGTAATTTCAACTGTACTAATGGACGTGGAAATGAAAACCTCATCGAGATCCAGAATCATTTCTAAGTGGATTGACATTGCGCAGGTTAGCTCATTATGTTACAGGTTTTCGGGGAATTAAAAAAAAGATAAACTGGCAATTTCTCAGACAAAATCTATGTTTTTATTTCTTCAGAAACTAAGGATGTTGAAAAACTTCTCATCACTCAAGGCTATAATATCAGGCCTCCAATCAAGCCCAGTCTACAGGCTGAAAAAAGCATGGCTTTCTGTGCCAAGGTAAACTAATCTATCGGAAAAAATAAAGATTAATAGCTTATATCGATTTTAAGAACGCGTCCAGATAAGATACTCCCACCCAAATCCTAACATTCTGTATTGTAATGCATCGTCAAATCTCGGAATCCATTGACGCAAAATAAAAAGCTGTTGTTTGTTCCTGTCAAAAATAATAATCGCGCGTAAAATTATTCTTATCAAATATTTTATGCAAAAATGGATGCATAAAAATCATTTACGAACGTCTTTTGTGCTCTTTATCTTTCCAGAGAGAAGGTCGAAGCATTTGACGAACTAGCGAGGATATTCTCAGAGGATAATAATCAAATGACATGTCGTGAACTACTTATGAAAGAGGGAACTGCGAAGGTAGCGGGTAATGTCGGTGATAATGACCGCCATCTGCAGAAAATCATCAACAGGCAGTTTTCCAATGGAGTGGTAGGTTTTGCCATTGCACATTGTCATTTCTTAATCCTTCCGGAAAAAAGCTAACCAACGGTTCCTCACAGACCACTGTACAGGGCACCATTCCTTATCTGGGTACCTTTCTCACTGATCTGACTATGATTGATACTGCCATTCCGGAAACGATCGGCGATGGATTCATCAATTTTGATAAGAAGCGCAAGGAATTCGAAGTCTTGGCGCAGATCAAACTGCTGCAACTGGCTGCAAACAGCTACAACTTTCTCTGTGATCACAATTTCCAAAGGTGGTTTGAAAATTTACCAGTGCTTGATGACAAGGAGAGGTGGGTGCTTTTTCCATTGCATTTTTATTGCTGCATTTGAGCAGGTTGTATAAGTTGTGGTCTAATTTTTTGGTTATTTATTTTGTTTTTTTGGAAAGCTATGATATTTCCTGTCAGATCGAGCCTCAGACATTGGGGAACATGCCTAAAGATAAGAAGAATGGACATAAGCCAGGGTGAGTTATCCCCGCTAAGGCGACAATTCTCATACTATGCCTGTCTATGATCTCCGATACAGAAATGATAAATTTAATTGAATTTTGGATCATTAGCATTTTGCACTCACACATAACTTATTAAAAACTGACATTATTTATTAAATAAGTAATATTTAATATTATAACAAATTTAAAAATGGCATTATTTATGGACGTCAACAAAAAATATATATTTTCATCATAGATTTGGTCACAGGAAAACTGACTCCATAGCATCTACATCATCGTCGTCCAGTAGCCAATTCTACGACCAAATCAGCGACACGGTCAGCATTCCAAGCTCGCCACATGACTCGTCCTCCCTGGAGAGAAAGGTGAGGGCGCTATTCACGGCGCTTCTTTGCCTTACTGGTCTTGAGATGGACTGAATCTTTTTTTTTCCGCTCAATCTTTGTGCAGACTAATGCCGTTCAGTTGTTCATTGAAACTTTGGCATCTGAAATGTTGCAGATGTCCACCTCCTCATCCAGCTCGTCCCTGCCCTCCCTTGATGTCTCTCTGTCGTCCATCAGCTCTGCCATTCAGTCCTCCCAGTCGTCATCTTCGGCCTCCTCTCCATTTAAAACGCCCGATTTTTATGTGATCAGAGTCAGCGTGGAAAACAAGGGACAGATGGAGACTGAAGGCGTGATTCTCTACAAGAGCATCATGGTTGGTCTTGCTCATTGTTGCCTTGTTTTGAAATGCCTTTTTGGGATTCGATATCTCAACCTAACTTTTCATGTCTTTTAGCTGAGTAACAGTGAGCATACTCCTACTGTGATTCGGAACGCAATGATGAAGCATGGACTGGAAGGCGATGCAGAGGACTATTGCTTGGTGCAGCTGCTACCTGATGGAGGCAAGTTTTTGATGCCCACTTTTTCTGCGTTTTTCTTGGATTTTAAGCACATTGACTTAAAATTCTAGTTCCAAAGTTTTTGAAATGTGAAACACAAATTCAAGATAATGTATAAGCATCAGTAAAAGAGCAACTTTTCTTTCATGTTATACATTTACATTATTTGTTTTCTTTACACAGAAATTGTGTTTCCTAGCAGTGCTAACGTGTATTACGCCATCAACACTTCTTTCGACTTGAACTTCATCTTGCGGCACAAGAAAGCGGATGATACGCCAGGTATAAAGAAGGCCAAGAATCCAAAATCCAAAAAGAAAATCTCTCTGTCTGTATGAGTATTGGGGAGAAAAGGCTTCTGGTTTAATCGAAATGCTCCTGACACTTCTCCGGTGGAATTCTCAAGATTCGTCTCCATCCTGTGCAAGATTGTTTTCTTTGCAATAATCCAAGAAATACAAATACCGGTAAGCTTATCTCAGGATGGATTCATGGATCACAAACTGACACTTTTATGAACCTGCGCCTTTGATAGGTCAAAGGTCCCCAGCTGGTAATCTCACGGAATCTTGGTGAATCGATATTTCCTTCCTGTGATATACGTTCCTGCAGCTGATGAATAGCTGCATTATGTAAATATAGTGTACATAAACTGTCGTGGTGCCAAGCACCAGGCAGTGCTTTTATAAGAATTGTAGGAACCTAGAAAATTATTTCTATATTTATTTAGTACTTTGCTGTTTTTCATTATATTTAAATCCAAACTTTTGAACATTCCATTTCCCTTACTTGCTGCAGCCATTGACCGCTATAGTCACCTTAAAAATTCTAGTTCACATGAAATCAATTCCATTCATGGCAAATTACTTATTTGGGCATCATCATGGTCTGAAGAATGTGTATTATTCGTTATAAAGTGCATTAATAATAACTTAGTTTGCGAGTTAGATACTGTATAAAATAAGTGTCCATTGCAGTAATATTGGTTATGGTTGTTACCACGGTTGAGCACTTGCCATGATGATATCCAAATTACATGTAATTTTAAATCGGTGCACACATAACAGTGATATAAAACTGAGACGTAAATTTACATGCCTACCTTGAGCCACTGCACAACTAATGTTTCTTTGTACAAATTGGCTTTTCTAAACATTGGTCCAAAATTACCAATTTTGGAGTTTTCACACGTGCTTAAGTATAACCTGCTGTACAGTCCATGCATTTCTTATTCATTATATCAGCATATTAATAAAACCTATTGATTTTTAGTCAAGTTGCAATGTCTTTGGTTTTAACAATGATGACCTATCCACTGCAGTGCTGTACTTCTGGTCTCAAACAAAGCTTATAATAGGTAATCTTATTTGTTCACAGTATAAAGCCAGTTAAACTGTATAAAAGTGGAAACAAGTAAAATGTATGTAAATCTGTTGATTCATATGATTTAGCAAGACACAAGCATAATGAGCATAAATTTTATATTAAAAAAAAATTTTTTGTAAGCTTGAGGGAAAATTATATTCTTACTAATTCCTGGATGTAGCTCCAAGAGAAACTTACATTTATACGTACGATGTTGTTGAGTGGGGAACAATTAAAGCTATGGAGAAATGCAGGAAAAAAGTGAACTTTGATATACTGTGCTTCAAGCTTTTATTTGACACACGCAATTTTTGACAGAAAATTATAAATGGGTCACACGTGATGAAACTAGATCAATGGAGGGTCATTTATGGGATCAATGTTCAAACATTAAAGTGACCTTAAGGATATTTTTCTAGTAAACATATTTGGCGTGATCGTTTACAAAGATTTTGGCTTCTTTGATAGTTCAAAATGCTGTCTGTTGCACAGAAGGAAAAGGTGAGGTGTAATTTTTCGTAGTTTTGAAAACAAAATTTGGTATTTAAATGTTATTACTATTCATCTTGCCATTGCAAATGAAGTTTGTAAAGGATGGGTATCTCGTGATTCCTGGCTTCTTAACTGAAGATGAATCCAGTGCCCTTAAAGATGAATGTCGACATATTGTAGACACCATGGACCCTTCTAAACACCATTGCGTGTTTTCCGATTCTTCAGAGAAATCACATGTACGTATCATTTCTGACTTGTTCTTACTGTTGCTAAGTTACGATTTTCGCCTGTACAGAATTGGTCGTCCTCTATCGAAACCACTAGCCCATTATCTTAAAGTGCTCCATTAATTTATAAAAGCAAAAATTCAAACTTGGATGTGCAAAAAAATGAAATGTGTCTTGCATGGTGTGCACAAACATTGTACTTGAAGTTTCAGGGAAGTTTATGCTATGCAGCGTTTTATTAGCAAAAGATTTAAATTTTCCTATAGTTCCAAAGTTAACGCTTGTTGTACATTTACATGTATATAAGGCGAAACATATGCACATTTCTGAGGCTTAAAATTAGGACGCATTTTGGAATTTGTTATTAGTTATAAAAAACATGCTTCTACCAATTCCACTTGAAAATAAGTATTCGTATTGCTTATACACTTCCATGAACCTCATTTTTAGTTAGTAGCTTTACCAACATACAATATTGGTTGAGGCAAGAAATCGAACACTGATGATAACTCAACATATTTCTAGAATTTGGATGATTATTTCTTGACAAGTGGAGACAAAATTCGGTTTTTCTTTGAAGCCAGTGCACTTGATGATCAAGGTAAATTTTTTAATGGACAAATGAAACTTAAGTTATGAGACATCTTAGGTTATCATTAGTTGAACTAATTTGTTTTTGGAATTTAGGAAACATGAAGTATGACAAGCATAAAAGTTTAAATAAAATCGGCCATGGTAAGTGAATGTGTTCTTGTCAGGTTCTCTATTTAGGTGTAAGACATCAAACATTTTCTTCCCTTAAATTTCGCCATGGGAATAAGTTTTATGTAAAATCAGTTTTCACAGTATTTGCCAACGTATATTTTTGTGATGCTTGAATATAACAGCACACAGATTGATCAGATTTCAGTAAAAGAGAAGTTATTTCGGTCTTTATTTAAAAATATATACAATAGGTGCTGGTGTATGAGTGGTTATGTTCAGTGAGAAATTGTCACAAAATACATTTACTGTTCATTTCAGCTTTACACTGGCTGAGTCCGCAGTTTAAAAAAGTAACTTTTAGTGACAAAGTAAAGGTATGGAAAAAAGCACGACTGTCGCAAATACAGGGCACGAGTATAAACCATCAACAAATTGGTACAAAAGCGAGATTTTGTTGTAATTTCCAGGACATAGCAAGAAGCCTCCGCATGGTCGAACCAGCTGTGATCCATAGCATGTACATCTTCAAGGTGAGCGTTTATCACAAGTTGTTTGAAATCGGGCAAGACGGTGGGTGACTAGGTAATTAGCTCAGCAAACTTTCAAATTGTATTTCAGCCCCCGAATTATGGTTCAGAAGGTAAGATGGTCGGAGCAACTGTGGCAACGTTTGTAATAACATAAAACACAGCATGCAACTAAGAAATGCATTTCCTTGCGGCCAGTTATTCCCCACCAAGATGCGTCGTATTTGTACTGCGAGCCAGCAGACAAAGTTGTTGGACTGTGGATCGCCTTGGATGAAGCCACGGTAGACAATGGCTGTCTTTGGTTTATTCCTGGCTCACAAGAAGGTAATAAAATGTTTCGCTTTTACAGACGTCACGTCGTTTACAGCACCTCATGTTTGCATTATCGAACCCTGTAAAATTTGATTAAGATGACGAAAATTACAGGATTCCTTACTTGCTAGGTGTTTTAGCAGAAGGGGGTCCAGGAAGGTTATAAATAAAGTTTTGAAAACCAGAAAATTGGACAATTTACACAGTAAACAAAAGTGAGTATTATTAACTATTTTTTGAAATATCTTTCAGAGCCTGTAGTAAGACGGATGATAAGAAGTCAAGAAGGTGGTCACACCAAAACAATTTATACTGCACCGGCTACTCATTACGATGATGCGAGATTTGTCCCCGAGCCAGTTCATAAAGGCAAGTTTTAAGCCAGACAGGGAACATACATTTCTTTGTTTGCATCACAAGACAGTCAAAGCTAATTTTGAATGTGGTTTGAAGGTGATTTGATTCTAATTCATGGTAAGGTGGTTCATAAAAGCGAAACCAACACCTCAGATAAAGGAAGGCCAATTTACACTTTTCATATTATGGACAAGCATGGCTCAAAGTTCAGTGAGCTTAATTGGTAAGTGTGTTACTCTAGCACATATTTTAACTGTGATACTGTACCAAAGGAGACATATTTTCCGTTTTGTAGGATACAACCAACTGAGACCCTTCCTTTCACTCCGCTGTATGAAAATGCTTGAAAATAAAGTCTTTATAACAACGTACCTCAATGTACACAAGGGCTTACAAGAAATAATGGCAACAGGTATAGACCCTACTCCTAATTATGGGAATCTCTGCAGGGAAGTCAATTGTGCAACGAAAACCTTAATTTTCCCATGGATAAAATGACAATGCAAAATATTAAGTTAAACTTACCTAGAATTTGTTTTTCGCCTGGGCACGTGCTTGGGATAAGGCCTTCGTCGCAAACTGCTATTTAGGGGACGTGAACTTGGCTGCTGTTGATTGCATGCATTTAAAAATGGCAAAATGGGCACTATTTTTTCATCGTGATCTTTGTTTTCCTCCATCATTCTCAACTTGGCTTCAATGGCTTGAATTTTCGAAGAAATGCTGAAGTAGCAATGAACATATTTTACACGCCTGTAAATCTTGCGGTTTTGCAGGCATATCTATGAATTAAGCTTTACCTTACGGTGCAACCGGCATCCTTCGCACTGGCGGCTTGCGCGTGGCTGTCATCTGTAACTCTCCCACTATTTACACCAAGCTTAGCACAAAATATGGACAATTTTTTTAAATTTAGCAGTGCTATTAAAATACAAATTGAACTGCACTAATAATTTTATTGTGTAGTACCATAGCTTGTGAGTTGGCCCATTTGACCGACAGCCGTTTAGATAAGGCCAATTTCCCATCCAGCTGTTTCAACGCTTTCTCAGCTTGCTCCCTAGATTCGTAGGTCACGAAGCAGTAGCCGCGTGGCTGCCCTTGCAGCGGTCCAGTTTTGTGAAACAAAAAGTTGAAATTGACGATAGTGCCAAATTTTTGAAGAAGTTTAATAAGGTTGTACCTGAGAAACCATATGATGCCATTAAAAGGATAATTTTTTTAGCAAAGGTACAAAGCAGTTCAATGGCTTACTCAGTAATGCGGCTATCCAGCTGGCCTATCCACAATCTATTTGCAATATCAGCACCTTCAGTAGGTAAAGGGTCCAAGGGTAAAGGCTTCGTGTCATTCTGAAAACGCAATTAAGGTTACATGGTTTGTTCCAACTTTAAACGCCAACATTACGGTAATGCACATTCCGTACTTGTCTAAAATACAAAATGATCCCAGCAGCCCAAATAAGCTTTCCAATCATATTAAAGTATACCTTAAATATGGTCGATAAAGATATAAAACAATCCCATAGTTTGTTCATGCAGGTCATGTTGTTGGTTCCTGCAGTGTTGGGGGATAGCATAACATTCCCTTAAACCAATGCTTATTTGAGATGCAATCTTAACTATTCTACTACTTATTTTGCGATAAAAATGAATTTTTCCTTCAAAATTTTCAGAAATGGTAGACTAAAATAAAAATCTTAGCAAGGAAATAGATAAGTTGACCATCGTAGGCCTATTCTTCCTCTTTGTAAAGACCTCACATAATACTAAAATGTCTTCATGTAACGCTTTTAGTACTCACCTCTGACTGCAGTGAAGTCATTTTTTAAAACAGCCAGTGAATTTTCACTATTTATTACGCATATAACTTCCTAAAATCCAGATCCTGCTAAAAAAACAACTGTACATTCTAGCAGTAGAAATTTTACTCCAGTGCAGTCATATCCCATGATGCACCTCGCATGGTAAAACAAAAACTGCTGATTTTTTGAACTGGGCCGCTTGAAATT